>PNEQ01117215.1:0-38823 GCA_003012365.1 Medauroidea extradentata | reverse complement strand
CTGTAGGACTTGAATTTTGGTGATTTATACATTTCGCAAAATGTGCAGCGTATTTTACCAATTGCTTGCCGAAAATATAGTTTAATAAAAATTGAGACAAACAAATGAATCGGGAATTTGCAAAAGGGACCAAGTCCACTTTTTGAGCAAATTCAGGTTATACGAGATATCGACTCTCCAAAGTATTCTCTTGGCTGTCCTATACAATAAACACGTTTAACGGACTAGTCCGCATTAATGTGCTAGTAATTCATTATATTGTTTATAACTTACACGACTGTAGTTGAATAATCACTTTCCATGTGGTTCAGTAGTTTTTCACTAGCATATTCTAAGGTTCCAACATATTCTAAGGTTCCAACAATCACACCAAATACATTATGCTGTCTCTGATAGTGCAATACGTAACATTGCTTTATGGGTATAAAGTACTGGGTGGTGTTGTTTTTGCAAAATATATTTCCATGTATCATATCAATATATTTTCACTAGAATATACCAACGTTGCACTAATATCTACTCATCACATTATGTTTTTCGTGCCATTGTTAGAAAGAACGCTACTTGAAAAAAAAAAAAAGGTACCAAGTCCAATAAAATTCCTAATTTCTAAAAAAATAAAAGATAAAAGCGTGCCTATGTCAATTATGTTTTATATTATTCCACACACACTATACTTTCAAGTTATCCATTATTGATAACCGTTTCACTCCCAGATCCACTATAATAAGTTTTTTGTTGTTTTCCAGCAATCTACTCACTTGGACTTGGTCCCTTTTGTAAATTCCTGAGTAAAATACATTTTAATTTTACACAAAATAATACCTTACTGCAGCAGAAATACTGAGTAATAAGTCAAAAGAGTTTTAAAAACTTATATAGGTTAAAACAAAAAAAAATATTTCTGGTTATACAATTTTTTACGTAAAACATTTTACAGCCATTATAAAAAAACGTAACCTATAGCTCGGTCGATCAACATACAGGTTCAAGTCCAGGTCAGACCAAAAAAAAATAATTGGTGTTATATTACGATCGAAAGTATCTCTCACACGTTATGTGTGATATTCGAACACTTTGACACGAGTAGCTTAATATTCAACTATTGTGATGAAGTAGAGAAGTATAACGTTTGGTTTTATTCGCAAATTGCAACATATTCGACCTTCACGAATTTGAAATGTTGTTGTACGCAGAGGGTGAAGGGAAGGTGAGAAAAGTTGTTTTTAGATAAGCAAACACATTTTCTAAATTCTTGTTATTATATTCTTTCAAATAAATTCATAGAAAAGTTAAATAGTTGAAGAGCTACACTCCCCAACTTTGATACTTTAATAGAAAATAAAAATATGTGGTAATGTTTTATAATGTAGGCTATATTTGTTTTACGGGTAAATGTAAAGAAAATACTCAACCGAATATATATATATATATATATATATATATGTGTGTGTGTGTGTGTGTGTGTGTGTGTGTATGTGAGTGAAAACTTTAAACAACTTCATTCTGCAATCAACGCAATCAAACACATATTTGGCTTTGAAAGATTCAACTGCACATTTTGCGCGTTGTACGTACATTCACCTGTATGAGTAAGTGCTCTGCGCGAAGGCAGCGCTATCCTTTGGATTTTCTAGAAAATAAACCCTCAGGAAACACACTGCACTCTTTCAACTGCCAGTTGAACTAAACATCCAGAGTTCTGAAATCCTTCAAACAGGGTGCGGTATTACTGTTAGCTTTGTTGCAGTTATAAAATGTGTCTCAGACTTTCGGCAGAATGACTTTCTGCTAAACGACTTTCGGCACAACGATTTTCAACAAAACGATTTTTTCAGATGTTAACAGGAGTGCGAAAATTTTCGGCGAAACGACTTTCGGGAAAACGACTTTAGCTAGTGACTTTCTAAAAATATAATTTTCGGTGTAACGACTTTCGGGTAAACGACTCTGTTTGAAATTAAGGAAGATACTGAAAAATTCTGTGAAACGAATTTCGGGAGAACGACATTCGGGAGAATGACTTTCGGCCAAGTGACTTTTCGGCAAAACGACTTTCGGCAAAATGACTTTTCTGATGAATTATTTTCGGCGAAACGATTTTCGGGAGAATGATTTTCGGGAAAACGATTTGAATTCAGAATAGAGCGCTGAAAACACAATTCGGGAAAACGGTTTTCGAGTAAATGGCGCGCTCCCACATAACCTATCCTAACCTATCCCAACCTAACATAACCTACCCTAACCTAAACTAACCTAACCTGAACCTAACCTACCCTAACCTAATTTTAACTAAACAAACCTAACATAACCTAACTTTACTAAACGTAACATAACCTAACATAACCTAACCGAAACCTAACCTACCCTAACCTAAACTAAACTCTCCTAACATAACCTAACCTAAACTAACCAATAATAACCTAACCAAATCTAACCTAACCTAAACTAACCTAACCTATTGTAACATAAACTAACCTAACATAACCTAACCCAAAATAACCTAAAATGACCTAAACTGACCTAAACCGTCCTGACATGACCTGACACGACGCGACATGGAACAGCATAGTACGGCATGGCACTGCACGACACGACACGATTAGACCAAACATAATTTAACGTAACCTAACCTAACCAAACCAACCCTAAACTAAACTGATCTAAACTAACCTAAACAGACATGACCTGTCCTAAAAAGACCTGAAATGACCTGACATGTCACGACATGACACGACATGACACGAAACCTAACGACAGTACACGACACAACACGACCTAACATAACCTAATCTAAACTAAACTAACATAACATAACCTTACCTAACATAACCTAACCTTACCTAAAATAACATAACCTTAACTAACCTTAACTATATTAAACAAACCTAACCTAACCTTACCTAACCTAACCTAACATAACCTAACCTAACCTAAGATAACATAACCTAACCAAACTCATTCTAAACTAATATAACCGAACCTAATCTAACCTCACCTAACCTAACCTAACCTAACCTAACCTTACTTAACATAACCTAACTTAACATAACTTAACATAACCTAACATAACCTTACCTAACTATACTTAACCTAACGTAACGTAACGTATCTTAACCTAACCTTACTTAATTCAAAATAACCTAAAATGACCTAAACTGCCATAAACTGTCCTGACACGACACGACACGGTACGGCATGGCTCAGCACTGCACGACACGACACGACACGACACGATTAGACCAAACCTAACCTAACTTAAACTAATCTAAACAAACCTCAATTAAACTATCATAAACTTACCATAACTAACCTATCCTAACCTAACCTAAACTAAACTGACTTAAAATGACCTAAACTGACCTGTTATGACCCGACACATGACACGAGACGATAAGACACGACACGATACGACACTGCACGGCACAGCATGACACTAAACGAATCGACACGGCACGAATAGATACGACACGACACGACAAGACACGACACGAGACGACCTAACCTAACCTTAACTAACCTAACTCTAACTAACCTAACCAAAGCTAACCTATCCTAACCTAATCTAACCAAATCTAACATAACATAACATAACCTAACTTAAAATAACCTAAACTAACATAACCTAAACTAACCTTACCTAAACTAAACTGACCTAAACAGACCTAAACTGAACTGACATGACCTGACCTAACTGACCTGACATGACTTGACCTGACATGACCTGACATGACACGACATGACACGACACGACAATGATACAAAACGACACGATACTACACAACACGACACGACACGTATCGACACGACCAAACCTAACCTAACCTACCCTAACCTAACCAAATTAACATAAACTGACCTAAACTGACCTAAACTAACCTAACATGACCTGACACAACACGACATAACACGACACAACACGATGCAACACGACACGACTTGGCAAGGCACAGCACAACATGAAATAATAAACATAACAAGACACATCACGATAGACCTAACCTAACCTAACCTAACTTCACCTAACCTAACCTAACCTAACGTAACCTAACTTAACTTATCCTAACCTAACCTAACCTTACCTAAACTTAATTAAACTAATCTAACCTTACCTTACCTAACCTAACATGACCTAACCTAACTTAACATAACCTAACCTAACTTATCCTATTCTAACCTAACCTAAAATAACCTAACCTAAACTAAACTGACATAAACAGACCTAAACTGACCTGACAAGACCTGACCTAAACTGACCAGACATGACCTGACCTAACATGACCTGACATGATACATGACACGAAATTACACGAAACGACACGACAATACACGACACGACGTAACCTAACCTATACTAAATTAACATACCCTTCCTAACCTAACCTAATCTTATTTAACCTAACCTAACCTAACCTTAACTAAATTAAACTAACTTATTCTAACCTAACATAAACTAACCTACCCTAACATAACATAACTTACCATAACTTACCCTAACCTAACCTAATCTAACCACACCTATCCTAACCTAACATAACCTAACCTAACATAACCTAACCTAACCTAACCTAACCTAACATAACCTATCCTAACCTAACTTTACCTAAACTAAACTGAAATAAACTAACCGAAACTGACCTGACATAACCTGACCTAACCTGACCTGACATAACCTGACATAACCTAACCTGACATGACCTGAACTGACAAGACCTGACTTGACACGACATGACACCAAATGACACGAAACTACACGACAATACACGAAACGACACGACCTAACCTACCCTAACATAACCTAACCTATCCCAACCTAACCTAACATAACCTAACCTGAACCTAACCTACCCAAACCTAAACCAAACTAAACTAACCCAAAATACCCATACCTAACCTAACCTAACCTAACCTTACCTAACCGAACTTAAACTAAACTAAATTAAAACTAACCTAACCTTACCTTACATAACCTAACATAACCTAACCTAACAAAAACTAACTTATGCTAACCTAACTTAGCTAAACCTAACCTAACATAACATAACCTAACCAAACCTAACCTAACCTATCCTAACGTAACAAAACCTAACCTTACCTAATCTAACCTTACCTTATCTAACTTAACCTAACATTACATAACCTAACCCAAGTTATACTACCCTAACCTAACCTAATCTAACCTAACCTAACATAACATAACATAACATTACAATTCCTATCCTTACCTAACCCCTAACCTAAACTAACCTAAACTAAACTGACATAAACCGACATGAACTGACTTGTCACGACCTGACCTAAACTGACCTGAATGACCTAACCTGACTTGACCTGACATGATACGACATGACACGAAATGACACGAAAAGACACGACAATACACGACACGACATAACCTAACCTAACCTAAACTAAACTAACATAAAGTAACCTTACCTAACCTAACCTAACCTTACCTAACCTAACCTAACCTTACCTAACCTAAACTAATCTTAACTAAATTAAACTAACCTAACCTAACCTTACATAACCTAACCTTACCTAACCTAACATAACCTAACCTAACCTTACCTATCCTAACATAACCTACCCTAACTTATCCTAACCTAAATTTACCTAACCTAACATAACCTAACCTAACCGAACCTAGCGTAACCTAACATAACCTAACCTAACATAAACAAAACTAACCTAACCCAACCTAACCTTATCTAACATAACATAACGTAACATAACCTAACCTAACCTGAACTAACCTAAACCTAACCTACCCTAACATAAACTAAACTAAACTCAACTAACCTAACCTAACCTAACCTAAACTAACCTTACTTATTCTAACATAACCTAACCTAACTCAAAATCAACTAAAATGACCTAAACTGACCTAAACTGTCCTGACACGACCTGACACAACACGACATGGAATGGCTAGGCACGGCATGGCACAGCACGACATGACCCGATTAGACCAATACCAACCTAACCTAACCAACACTAAACTAAACTGATCTAATCTGTCCCAAACAGACATGACATGACCTGACATAAATTGACCTGAAATGACCTGTCCTGACGTGATCTGACATGCCACGACATGACACGAAAGGATACTCAGCCTAAAATTGTTCAGCCTTAAATTAGGCTGGATATATTTTAGTCTGTATAACTGTAGGCTGAATTACTTTAGGCTGCATGACTGTAGGCTGAATAATTTTAGGCTGTACGACTTTAGGCTGAATGACTTTAGGCTGAATGACTGTAGGCTGAGTAATTTTAGGCTGAATGACTTTAGGCTGAACGAAATTTTGTTCTTGACTACTATGACACGAGAGCTGTCGTATTTTTAGGCTGAACGACTTTAGGCTGAATACTTTTAGGCTGAGTGGCGGTCCATGTGTGCAGTAGCAGAAAAGTTTAAGTTTTGTGCCATTCACATCTTCTTATGGTTGAATATTTCGCTCCTAGGTGGCAGCACTCTAACGATACATCGAAGAGTTTGGTAGTATTAGTTATGAACTGAAGATAGTGCCACGAGCGCTACGACTTCGACGTTTTCATTTAGCGACAATAAAGGGTAAGAAGTAACCTGTGCATTATAGAGTGGATTTGAAAATAATCCCTTTTTGGTCTAAAACCAGTCAAGCATCTTTTTCATACAAGGAAATTTTAAGATTAAAATATTTTAATATTATAACTCCTTTTCTTTTTTTGCCATCTCTTGCTATGTGTGAAAAGTGAAGAACTCACGCTTATTATGCTGGTAGAACTAACAAATTTATTCAGTAACCAATTAATACCTACCTCACTCTTTCGTATTTTATTCGTTTACAAAAATGACAAAAATCACGTAGGTATATAATTTAAAACATTTTAAAATATTTCATTGAATGCTTATTTACTCAGATATTTTGATACCGAAAGCAAGTTGGTGTATAATATGTGTTTAGTATTTTAAGACATTGTCTCGATTGTATTCAAGTGAAGTTCACCCAAATTTGCAAGAATGTTTTTCATATATTAATTAGCATTGCAACATAATTTAAAAAATAATAGTATTACTACACAAAAAACGTATTGGAGGTGAAACGATGTACGGCGTGATATATCTATCAAGCAATATAGTGGTAAATTCTATACATTAAAAACATTTCCTTAGGCGTGCAACATCAACAATTAGCGTTAGTATCCTAATACTCGCAAGTTAAGGTCAACTTTGCCACAACATAAAGTTACAGCTGGAAGTATCTTAATTATTGCATACTTGTAAAAATGTACATTTCCAAGATGTTTCTATGTGTAAAGATCTTAACATTCATTACAATATGGCATCAGCCACCTCATTGGATTGTTTTATTTTCCGCTCTTATGAAAACGCGAGAAAAAATATGTGAAATTTGCTATTAAAGCGTGGATTCTGTTTATCTTGCGCTACAGTACAAGTATTGTAGTTGAACTTCTAACGTATGTTTAGGCCGTAATCAGTCCAGAAATGTAAAAATTTAATACAAATCGCTGGACTCATTGCTGCCTAAATAAATGTTAAAAGTTGAACTGCGACGTTTTTACTGTAACTCACGGTAAAATAAAATGCCTTTAATAGCAAACGTCACATTTTTCATCTTAAGAATTAAAAAAATAATAATTTAATAATAAAATTGATGCAGAGGCTGAAGTACTCGAGAACTTTTCACTAAATTTCGGTTTACTTTTTAACGACACTATTTATTAGAAGCGTAACTAAAAATATTAAACCCAGTGGGAAATGAAAATATTAACAAAATGCTACAAAACTTCAATATGTAGGAGTGAACAAACAGTACGTAAAGGAAATCGTTGCAACTATCATTACATTCATGTGTAAATAATGCATTATCATTGCCGGAGGCATGGGAGAAGTTGGGTAACCGTTGGACATTTGATAAATATGTCTGTCAGCAATGTGAAAAGCAATCTATTTTCTATTTCAGGATTTCGCACTTGAACAAAATATTTTATGAATGTTGTAGTTGACAGTTAGATATTCTCTTGAACTAAGTCGCGCTGTATTCCAGGCTTATTTCTGGTTCACCTTTAGTAATGAAGGGTGCCCAAGATGTACCCAATATTACATTATTAGTAAAGCATGGTATATTGCAATAGTAAGTGTAACCAAAATTAAAAATTTTGTAGACATTCATAGAACGTGCTGTCATTCCAGGAGGGAAACGGACTAGACATATGTGAAACAATCTTTGAGAAGAGATACCTTAATGTGACGGAGCTATATGGGATACATAATTGCGAACATCAAATGCCACATCCTCACAGCGACCTAAACACTGAACTAGTGTAAAATATTCCCGCCGAATCATATTTACTATGAGACTTTAAGCGGTTACCATATAATTTTATTGGTGAAATGTGTGTAAGAAAGTGTAGCACACGTCTCTACCTGGTTTAACAGACATCTAGTTATAGTACATTTGAAGTACGGCAGTCTGAATTTGTAACTTAGTTGATAGGCTTAGAAACATTGTTTATAATAAGTGTGGTGTCTTATTGTCATTTTGTCCTTGCCGGAAGTGTTTCTTTTTCTTTTGTAGGGGAGAGTAGGGATATTTGATCCCGTGGTTGACTTGATCCTCTTCCACAATTTCCCTCCATAAATGTTTTATAATTGTTTGGTTGGCAGCATTTGTTATGCATCATCAGCTGTTAGCAATGAAGCCAAATTTTGCTGTGCCGCGACTTATTTCTTGAAAACTGTGACAATATTGTGTTTTTCTTCATGTAAATAATCTTTTTAACAGCAAGTAACACTTTTTTTGTCCACACTCTTTATAAATAAGACTATGGTTTTGTTAACTGTCTTTTAATATGGTTTCTTACAAACAATTTAATATCAAATGAGTTACATTTTTAAGGTTACGTTTTTTTATACAGCCAAATTAAAAATAAAATGCCTAGTCGGGAGAGTTGATCCCACAACCTTGAGGAAGACATGATCCCAGGATCAAGTCTCCCTTACTAAATTATTTTGTAATAAAATAGTGCATAGTTTCCCCAAAATATAACTAAGACTTAAAAGTTAAAAAATATCATCGCTTTTCAAACAGCGAAGCTTTTATAATGAGAAGAATATATTAAGAACAAATTTATGAGGTCTGTGGCATGAAAAACATTTCTATGATAGTGACTCTTTTATTTTCTGTTGTCTTCGATGCCATCCAAGTACAAACGAAAAGCAGGTGCAAAGAAGCGAGTACTGCCTAACTCCAATACTGTTGCTGTTGCTATTGCAGCCGTGAAGTAGGGGGTATCTTTGAAAGGCACTGCCAAAAAAGTTAATATCAATGTGATGACACTGAAGAGGCGGATTAGTAGGGCAGAAGAGAGCTTGCCTGGATTCAAAAAGGCACAGGTTTTCACAAATGAAGAAGAAGAGCAGCTAGCAGACTACCTTCTCCAAGCATCTCGTATGAACTATGGTTTACCACTGCTGAAGTTACGAGAGCTTGCATATGAGTTTGCCAAAGCAAACGACAAAAATACTCCTTTTTCATGGGAAGAGAAAAAAAGAGCAGGGCGTGATTGGGGAAGAAACTTCATGGAAAGGAACAAAAGCCTGTCTCTCCGAAGCCCTGAGCCAACCAGCCTAGCTCGTAGCTCTGCATTCAACAAACATACACTGAGCACATTTTTTGAGAAATTGAGACACACAACGGAAAAAACATGGTTTCACACATGAAAAAATTTGGAATCTGGATGAAACAGGAGTGACGACTGTTCACAGGCCTTCAAAAGTCATTGGCGAGAAAGGTGCAAAGTAAGTGGCAAAAGTGACATCAGGAGAGCGAGGGCAGCTCGTAACAGTTTGTTCTGCTGTAAATGCTTGTGGCAATCATGTTCCTCCATTTCTCATTTTGCCACGAGTAAATTGACAAGATCGCATGTTTCAAGGTGCACCACCAGGCTCTGCAGGAGCAACTCACCCTTCTGGATGGATGACCAAGGAAAATTTTTTGAAGTATCTTGAAAATTTTCAAAAGCATTCTAACTGCAGTCGGGACAACAAGCACTTACTTATTCTGGACAATCATGACAGCCATGTAAATATTGAAGTCATAGATTTTGCTAGAGCAAATGGTCTTGTCCTGTTGACGTTGCCACCACATACATCGCATAAACTGCAACCACTTGATAGGAAAGTTTTTGGACCGCTGAAAACATATTACAACTCTGCTGCATCTGACTGGATGACCAATAATCCAGGAAAGAACCTAACAATATATGACATTGCGGGACTCCTTGGACAAGCCTATCCTAAGGATTTTTCACCAGCAAATATCCTAAGTGGTTTTATGGTTTCTGGAATTTCGCCGTTCAACTCTGACATTTTAGAGAGGACGAGTTCTGCACAAGTTTGGTAACTGACAGGCCAAATCCGACAGAAGGAAACCTAGATCCTGTGCTTCCAGAAGTACTTCCAGCATTGTCACCTGGTTCTCAGTTCAGGCTATCTAGTCAGCCCCAGAAATCTCCAACCATCAGTTCAGTCTCGGCGCATGTCTCCCCAGTAGAAGTTCGACCATTCCCCCCCCCCTCCCCTAGGGCTGAAATTCCGACGAAGGGTCGCAAGCGGGGTCGATGCCGTATTTTAACTGATACACCCGAGAAAGTGGAACTGGAAGCAGAGCGTACAAAAAAGAAGACGTCAGGCGTCACAGAAAATTTAGCAACAAGGAGAATCTCTTTAGAAATGAGTAATCCCAAGAAGAATAAAAATCAGGTAGAGAAGCCAGAAAGCGACAGTTCCGAAGATGAAGTAGCTTGGGAGGCCAGTGGTGATAGCTTGGATGATGTTGATCTATTTTCAGCACGTGAACATTCTGAAGTGGAAGAGGAGGACTTTTTTAATTGTGTAACCCAAAAAACAATGACTTTGTGCTTGTTGAGTTTGGCGGGAAGAATGGAAAGACATAATTTGTAGGAAATGTGACCGAAGCTGACTCATCATCCTCCTCAGACATATTAGTGAACTTTTTAAGAAAGAAAATGGCACACTTTCATTATCCAGCAACTAAAGATGAGGTGCTTGTATCAAGAGACAGTAAAATAAAAGTTCTGCCAGAGCCTTATGTTAGACGTGGCCACTACAATTTCAAATTGAATTTTCCCAATATTTTCAGTTGTTAAATTGTTTTCAGCTTAATTGTAGTTTTCTTATTTTAATTATTGGTCATTCAGTACGATTATGTTCAGAACACTTGGTAAATGTAACATGGGAAGGAGAAACTTTATTTCGTAAACAAAAATGAATTTGACATAGGCACTTATAAATTGTTAAGCTGCGACACAAGAAAAAACAGATGTACTTCAATATTTCAGCAATGAAAGACAATATTCAGCCAGTGCTTTACATCAGATATTGAGAGTGTTTATTTAGTTACAAAAAACTCCAGTTTTTCTTGTGGTAGAAATTTGTTTTGCTTGCATTTATTCTTATAAGTTCATAAAAATAATTATAATTTTGTTCAGAATTGGTTAATTTCACAAATTTAATTAATTCACTCATGTTAAACCAAATATGCAACGAAAAACACTTAACAAAATTTACTGTAGGGAGACATGATCCTGCAGGGATCAAATCTCCCAGTTAAGGGGAGCAAATCTTCCTGAAGGGGGGATATTTGATCCCTGATGCAACGTGGCAGAAAATAGCTTATGGACTGGCAGAAATTGAATATTTCACCACCAAATAAGTGTTAATCATTGTGAGAAGAATGCTAAAGTGAAACACAGTCTAGAGGTATCTAATTTGTCTTTTGAAGTTCGACCTATATTTAAAAAATCTAAAAAGGGATCAAGTATCCCAACTATTGCACAATTGGCACATATGGCATAATTTCGTAAAAAACGTATTTACAAACCCACAACATCATATTTGATGGCGTCATTAACAGCAGCGTTCTGTGAATTGTCGGTCGGTATTAAACCAATCATTAATCATGATCCCATAAATATAGCAAGTATTTTGACTGAGACGTGTTTTTATTAACATTATGGAGTATCACATGTAATGTCATTAATTTAATTTCGTCATGATGGTATTCATAATGTTACGGATACCACCACAGCGCTCACAAAGCAGGGGAACTGCAAGCGCGGAGCGGTGTTATGACAACACTTCAAAGGTTACCCTCAATATTGAGAGCAGGCTGACATATATAACGAAAGGCAGGGCCACCGGAGGGGTTGTTCATCGGACCGTCAGCTGGGGCACCTCCAGGTCGGCTAGGACGCCGCCCCCTGCTGACCAACTCCGTCGTCCGAGGGCCGGACGTCTGGGACTCCGCTCGTGACCCGGGGAGGCCACGTCAGTGCTCACGTGCGATAACGCCAGAGTGTCGACGGCGCCAATATTCAGTGGTAAGCCGCTTGGAACTGGGTTCCCATATACTTCAATCAAAGCTCCCCTATATTCAGGCCTTCAGCCAAAATTGTACGACGTCCATTGTAAACCTGAACTGTGTACTGTAAATGTAAATCAAAACCCCCTCTAGTCGATATTGTGACGTCTGATAATTATTCTTACACCTGGTCGCAGTATGTAGGAGTCACAGTTGAGTGGTGGAGACAGTAGTAGCCTCCAGTCTGAGCACGCCACCCTTATGTTCACCCCGAGAACCAACTGGAATAGAGAACCATTTTAAAGGGTGAAACAATAGTCAATTTTGATTTTAGCATGCGTGACACATTCCATTATTTATTTGTCTAGAGTCATTAATAAGGACAAAAATGTTTCGTGAGATGAGCAACCTACCGACAAGAATATCCATTACCATGTATACCTGAGAAACTTTCAGTTTTCATGGGTTGTTCCACCAAATGCAAATTCATTTTTAAATAAACACCTGGAACTTTAATTTTATGTCAAACTCTGTTATTTGTTCAGAGACCTAAATAGTGAGTCCAAAATGCTGTGTTGTAATTCTGTTTGTCTCGAAATCAAATTTACAGCCTTAATTAATAAAGAGTATTAAAAAAAATTGTGTGCGTCGAATTGGTTGCAAATACAAGCTCTTTCGTTGTTATGGACCAACAAATTGCTACGACCAAAACAGTTACTAATTTAGGCATAAAATTAAAGATTTTCATACTTGGACAGATCATGTCAATAAAATTTGCAGGAATGTTTTTGCATCTTTACACTCCATTAAGCGCATGAAAAACTGTCTTCCAGTAGAGACGAAGAAACTAATTTTCCAGTCACTTATTTTCCCTATCTATCTTTTTCAAGACACATATTAGCTGTCGTTAAACAGACAGTGGCCACCGTCTTTTGTACGACACTTAATCCACTATCGCAAAAAAGATACCGGCCCGATACATACAAGATGTCTTTTTCCAGACACAGGTAAGCCGCCATTAAAAAGACAGTAGATGTATTTTTTTATGGAACTCACTATACTGTCGCCAAAAAGATACCGGCTCGATGCCGACAAAATGTCGTTTTCCAGACACAGGTAAGCTGTCATTAAAAAGACAACCACTCTTCATCTTCCCCTTCTCTCTCTCCCCCTCCCCCTGCAGTGCTTTGTGAGGTGCCTGCAGTGCTATGTTAGATGCTTACTAAGTCGTGTGAAGAGCACGCATAGTTGTGTAAGAAGTGTACATAGGTGTGCGAGGGGATGGTTGTTAAGAGTGTGGATACATGGGTGGAGGGGTGTAGAGAATATAACCACTGTCACTTGAATGAAAATTACATTGGTGTACTTATAACCACTGTAATTTTGCTTAGAAGATGTTCGAAGAAACATCCTGTATATTTTAACAACCTAGCATATAATTAAATCGCCTGACTCCTACAACCTGACTTCAAAGACAGAAATATTTACTCAGAAAATCTGTCGCTTGTGAAACTTGAGCATGAAGCAATCTTGTTCGATAAGCCCATCTATCCCTACCTTGTTGTACTTAACCTGTCGAAGACGCCCATGTACCGGTTCCATTATGATATAATGAAGGATAAGTACGGTGATGACTTGTAGTTGGCCTACATGGACACCGACAGTTTCATCTATGAAATACAAACAGGCAACTTTTACCAAGACATGTTCACCGATTCTAACTTCCAGAATAAATTCGATACATCAGCCTATATTGTCGAACATCCAAGCTACGTGCCTCAAAACCAAATGGTTATATGCCAATTTAAAGATAAAAGTAACGGCGTGCCTATAACTGAGTTTGTAGGAGTGTGTGTAAAGATATACGTGAACAGGTGCTGTGAAAATGCATGTAAAAAGGTTAATGAAATCGAGAAATGTGTGATAAAAAAGAAAATTACCTCCAAGGACTACTTCAGGGCTCTGAACAGAAAGAAGGTTATGTTAGTAACTGTATATAAAATCAGATTATGGAAGAAGCAACTATATTCCGAGTGTAGCAACAAACTGGCGCTTAATAGACTAGACAAGTGATGAATGTTCGAAGATGGCGTAAACACTCTACTACATGATACTCTGACTAATGGTAAGTCGTGTTAATTATATCTTTCCCGACAGTGTCATACATCTTGACTATACTGAGAAGATCCGCACAATAAGCTTAAACGACATTATCTGACAAAGTCTAGTACCTAATGCAACGCCCATACTGCTAGAGGACCACAATGAAGAGAGGCTTGGTTCACTACTAGCAGCTACAAGAATTAACAATGTGACGAGAAGGCTACCATAGAAATCACGTTACTCCGTAAGACCATATTGGGAAACGGTTTAAGGAACATCACAGCATCGCTGAGGACAGTTACAGATATACAGTAGACCCGATATCTCACAACAGCTCGAGAATGATATGTATACAATAGTTCTGACACCTATGGAAAAACCTCAGATATTTTAGACTCAGAAAAAAATTCTGTGTAAGTTTAACACAAACAGTATTCCAATGTTCTAGCTCAGTCGAAAAATCAAAACAAATAGCATATTGTATGCAATCACCTACATACAAGAAAAATACCAAAGTACTCAGTTACCCTGCGACACTAGAAACCTCACACCAAAAAGGTCAACGTACAAGAAAACATATCTTAAACCCAAATATTTAAACGAAAAAGCAGTCATTTGAAGTCTAACACAGAAAACCGACATGTAAAATCCGAGAGGGAGAGAGAGGAGGATGGGAGGGAGAGATGAGAGTGGAGCGAGAGAGAGGATAGTGGTGGGAGAGAGAGTAAGGGGGAAAGGAGGGGAGGGAGAGAGGACGAGGGGAGAGAGAGAAGTTTGGAGAGAGAGGAGAAGGTGAAGAGAGAGATAGCACATGTAAATCCGTAAACCTAAAACGTGATAAAAATACTTAAAGGCAGTACACAAGTTTAAAAAAGTAGTACAAGACATACATACAAAGGAAAACAAGTGTTTAGGTTTAAGGAAGAACAGAGACAAGGTTAGACATGTGACTCGGTAGGAGGTAGGTCATGATAGATGAGGTCAGATACAGGCAAAAAATTAAATCAAAATAAATAACATATTGTACACAATCATCTACATACAAGAACATTACTTAAACCAAAATACGAATGGTTACTGTGTGACACTAAAAACAACAAACCAAAGCCCAAAGTGCAAGAAAATAAATAAAACCAAATATTTAAAATAAAAGTCTTTGGAGGTGCAACTCAGAAATCCAAGCAGCAAAATGTAATATCTGTGAGGAAGAAAGAGGGAGGTGGAGAGAGAGAGGCGGGTTGAGAGAGATGATGAGGGTTGAGGGAGAGAGAGAATAGTATGGTGGAGAGTGAGAGGAGCAGGGTGAAGGGAGAGAGGAGCATAGCAGAGAGAGGAGCAGGGTGGAGGTAGAGAAGAGGAAGGTGAAAATAGAGAGAGAGAGAGAGAGGGTCTAGCACATGTAAATCCGTAAAGCTAAACTGTTATAAAAATACTTAAAAGGGGTACACAAGTCCAAATAGTAATGCAAGACATACATACAAGGGAAAACAAGTGTTAGGTTACAGAAAGAACAGAGACAAGGTCAGACACATGACAAGGTAGAAGGACAGGCCGTGATAGATAAGGTTAGATACAGGTAAAAAATTAAAATAAATAACATTATATACACAATTATCTACATACAAGAAAATTACTTAAACCAAATATTTAAAAAACGAAAAAAATTATTTTGGACCTCTTACTCAGAATTCCCAAACAGTTACATGTAGTATATATGAGGGGGAGAGAGAAGAGGTGTGGAGGGAGAGAGGAGCAGTGTGGAGAAAGAGAGAGAGGAGGGTGGAGAGAGAGAAGACGAGGGTGGAGGGAGAAAGGAGCATGGTGAATGGAGAGAGAGGAGGCTGTAGGTAGAGAGGAGGAAGGCGAAAAATAAAGAGAGAGGGTGTGGATCGAGAGACGCAAAAAGTAATACAAAGTGCATATATAAGAGAAAACAAGTGTTAGGTTAAAGGAAGAACGGAGAAAAGGTCATAAATGTGACATGGTAGAAAGACAGGTCATGATAGATAAGGTTAGATACAGGAAAAATTAAAATAAATAACATACTATACACAATTAGCTACACACAAGAAAGTAACTCAAACCAAAGTACGAATTGTTACTGTGCGACACTAGAAACCACAAACTAAAGTCCAAAGTACAAGAAAATAAATAAAACCAAAATATTTAAAACGAAAATAAAAGTCTTTGGAGGTCTAACTCAGAAATTCAAACAAAAAAAATTCAATATCTGTGAGGGAGAAAGAGGAAGGTGGAGAGAGAAATGATGAGGGTTGTGGGAGAGCGAAAAGGAGGGTGGAGGGGGAGAAGAGCAGGGTGAAGGGAGATAGGAGCATAGTGGAGCGAGAGGAGGGTGGAGGGAGTGATAAGGAGGGTTGAGGGAGAGAGAAGAGGAGGGTGGAGGGAGAGAGGAGCAAGGTGAAGGGAGAGAGAAGAGGATGGAGCCAGAGAGAGAGAGAGGGTTGTAATATATAACTTTGAGTGTACGTGAGCCCTCTTTCCGTACATAAGAAATACACACATAAAATATAAAAAAATTTAGTTTCTGAACTATGTCTCATTTCCTGATACAGAAAATGAGTTTTATTTGTAATGAACAGAACAGACCCTAAACAACAATAACTTGAAAAGATAACTTGGGCTCTCTTGAAATTCCGACTATAAATGAAGACAAAATTAACGTAGTTTAACTATATACAAATGAAAGTGGACAATATTTTAAAATTAAACTGTGGATCTGAATAATCCATGTTTGACATCAGTGAGGATACTATAGACTCTTACTTAGTTCTCTGAAAATTACCATATTTGTATTACGTCAAGATTTCTAAATTTATATTCCCCTGGCAACATTAAACCAGAACGACCTTAATGAGAACAAGCTCGCTATTATCATGTAGATTTCTTCAATATTGTTAGTATCTATGCTCCGGCTTGAGTGTTCTTACTTCTAGGGATTCCCGTGAGAATGTGGCACTTCTACTGCTAACTCTAATTACGTTGAAAACTGGAGTAATTACAATATCTACGAAGCTCCTGGGTGTCGAGAGGATTAAAAAGCTCACCACGTTTTGAAGTAGGCTGGTTCCAAAATCCTGAACTCTCCTGAGTTCAGGAAAATTTGGCAGATGGCGAAAGAAACCTGGTTATCGTGGTTTCCACCACGGACAGAGGGTATAGCCCTCCCTCGGACTAACGAGGACAAACTCAGGCCTTAAACAGGCACAATGTGGAGACTGCGATGGTGACTGGTCCTGGACCGACGAACCTCCTTCCCGTCATGGAAAATGTACCTCTCAGTTCATCAGGAATCCTGCAGACTGTCCTCTAGGTCAGGAAGTACTTCTCCATCCTCCCGGATAGATGACCAATAGCCTGGGAATGGGTCCGGTCGTCGTTCCTCCAGAGCCAAAATCGGATACGTCTTACCCTGTACGCTACCAGAATCGAACTTTTTTCATAATTATTTTTTCATTAGCCGTTCCTTACAGCCTTTTGCTAAGTCCCTCTTGGCTTCTGTTAGTGCGACACCATGAAATGTAGTTATTATTTTAACAACCAAAAAATACTTGCTTCCTACTAGGCCGCATCCCTAATCTCGGTCAGTACAAAGCTTAAATGGTAAAATTAATAATTCCCTAGTAAGAGTTTGTACATATTAAAATATAACTTAAACGGTATTTTTTTTGTAAACAAAGCAAATATAAACATTCGCTGTACATTTCACTTCACTCAGCAAAGATATGACCTTTTCCATAGAACAATACTAAATAAGTATTTTATATTCTGAGTGGAGTTAATTCCAAAACAACTATTTTGAGCAACTTCTGTGACTCTAACGGAGTTACATGTTACAGGATGTAGAGAGTCGCAAAAATAATTAAAAGCAGTACCACAAGTTTAAAAAAGCAATACAAGACATACATACAAGAAAAACAAGTGTTAGGTTAAAGAAAGAACAGAGACAATGTTATACACATGACTTGGTAGGAGGTTAGGTCATGTAAAATAACGTTAGATACAGGCAAAAAATAAAAATCAAATAAATAATGTACTGTACACAATTATCTACGTAGAAGAAAATTACTTGAGCCAAAGAACCAATAGGTACTGTGCGACACTAGAAACCACAAACCGAAGTCCAACGTGCAAGAAAATAAATAAAACCAAAAATTATAATAAAAAAAATAATGGTCTTTGGAGGTGTAACTCAGAAATCCAAAAACAGAAAAATGTAATATCTGTGAGGGAGAAAGAGGGAGGTGGAGAGAGAGAGAGAGAGAGGAGGGTGGAAAGAGAGATGATGAGGGTTGAGGGAGAGAGAGAAAAGGAGGGTGGAGGGAGAGAGAGAAAAGGAGGGTGGAGGGAGAGAGGAGAAGGGTGAATGGAGAGAGGAGAATAGCAGAGAGAGAGAGAGAAAGAGAGAGATAAAAATACTGAAAAGTGGTAGACGAGTTTAAAAAGTAATACAAGACAGACACACAAGGGAAAATAAGTGTTAGGTTAAAGGAAGAACCGAGACCAGGTTAGAAATGACACTTGTTAGGACAGGACAGGTTAGGTTAAGTCAGGTTGGGTTAGGTGGGGTAGTGCTCTTAATGGTGAGACTTAGAAATGGAGACGGATCGAACCATTAGTACATACAACAGTAATGCTATCTAGCAGACGTCACTGGAACCAAAACGACTGGTATAACTACTAACTCTCCTGGTGGAAAGACTCAGCACCAACATCTTAATAATTAACGTCACCTAGGAGACGATCTGTAACTACTTGCAGCCTGAACTAGAGGTAAACTATATAACTAATAAAAAAAGGAAAACAAGATGGAGGGTACAGCCATGAGGGTAGCTAGCAATCAAGACAACGTACATTAACCAAGTAAGGGGTTAGAACATATACGAATAATTACGAGACAATTACTGAACAGATCTCCCGATCTCGCTCCTAGGCTCCTGCAATAGAATCGCCATTACTCTAGTACTTTTCTTGAAGTTTCATCATTTGTTGTACATAAAGTTGCGATGACTTGGCGTATAGTGTATGGCCTGCTGCGTGGAAAGAGTGGCATTATCTGAATAGTCGTTGCAATATGTAGTTTCCATTTCCCAGTTTTCTCAGCTCAATAAAATTCAACATGAGAAGAACTTGGTGAAGGTACATCGTCCACAGTTTTCTTGTTCTGCTCTTGGACTCCAGACATTTACACTTGTCCTGAAAAAAGTATGAAATTCAAGCAAATCGTAATTTTCTGCTTCTTCGATGCAACTGAATACACGGTTGAACAATTTTGAGCGGAGCATGAGCAGATTGTCATCCAATCCTTCTCCATCAGGGTCAATCATGATTTGAATTTTCGCAGCTGCTGTCAGAATATGTGCCCACACAGCCCGTAAAAAAGAATGGCCTGTTAACATTTGAGGAATTGAGGTTTTGGTGTATACTGTTTTCCACAGCTCCTCAATTCCACTTCCTCTAATTACATAACCAATTGATCCAAGAAATGAGAATAACATATGAAAACCACAAAGCCTAACAATAACAGGGCTTATGGGGTTGTTCTTGTAAATAGAACACATTATTCCAGAATTTTTCATGAATAATGGTTGGTCCAAAGTTATAACACAAGTGTGTCCTTGCTCTTGACTTTGTTCTACAGCAAAACACAACGCTGAATATAATGTAGAGATTGTGCCATTGCTGACTGCATTAAGCCATTCCATAATGATTGTGTCTCTTTTTTATCAGCGTAGCTGGCTGCCCAAAGCAAATCAAGTCATGTCGCTTTCCCAATGATATTTGTTGCCTCTTCAGAAATGTAAATGAGATTTAAAGTGATAGAAATGTTGTTGACTTTCTTATAGCTTTTAAATGGTATCTGCTTTACTTTTCTGTCTACTTTAATTTCCTAACAAACACTTGATTTTATGAATAAACTAGTGAATAAATTGTCGACAAAACGTTAATTTGATTTATAATATAAGCTACCAATTTATTGAGATAATGGGGTTTTATTAAAAAAATATATACTAACGAAAATTGATTTACATAATCTTATCTTGCGAATAACACGGAAGCCAAGGTAGGCATGTACAAAGAAAGTTATCCTTTCATAAAATATGTGTTTTTAATGTACTTCAATTTAAGTGTAAATTTTTTAAAAATATTGTTAACTGTTCTTGAAATATGACCAAAAAAGTGAAGATAGGTCACCATTTTCCAATATGGCGGCCATAGCACAGCACCCATACGTGTTGTTTTTTTATATGTAGTTACTGGGTACTGGTACTATGCATATGACCAGTATCTCCTTTAAGGGAATTATTTCCAGGTAAATCCCTAAAATGACAGGACTAGTATCCCAGGTCACGAACTACAACTGTCACCAACCATTGGTAGTCTCGTGTTTATTCTCTTTGACTGCTAACACAAAGGTCGTGGGTTCCAATCCTCCCAGAATTAGAAATTCCATCGCTTGGGACTACTCGTTAATAACGTAATGCCGTGCATTACCAAGCACTTCTGAAAAACAAAAGTGTTTTCTATATCTAACTAAGTTACTGTTTCAGAAGCAACCAAGATCTTACACCAGATAGTTACAGTCACGAAATAAAACAGCTGTATTTTAAAACTTTTTTTCCCTTTTGAAGTACGAGTTATTTAACACAACGTTATGTTGAAGCACACCAGTTGCATTGTTATTATACATGTACATATACATATACATTTTTATCGTTATGTACGGTGAAATGACACAGACATAAGTCGTGTGAAAAGACAAGGACGTACGTTGTGTAAAATTACAGGAACATGTGTGAAGAGTACGCTGCTACGCACAGTTGTGTAAAATTACGAAAAAAAAAAAAAAATTACAGTGAAGTTAGCCATCTCATCGAATTAATTGTTCATCGCGAATTACTCATGTTCCATGGATTAGTTATCAATGTCTGCTGCTTATAGTAGAAATCTGTGCTTTTTAAACAACTACTTGTCTTTTTAGCCCATTTGTTACCACCACTCATCGAAGAAATTGTTTCTCGTGGATCGCTCATACACCACGAATTAGTGATCAATGTGTGCTGCTTACAGCTGAAATTTCACAATTTGTGCTTATAAAACAAAAACTTTATAGCTCATCATTTGGGAGATGTCTAGAACGTTTTTGGGGTTAGCGGAATGGCAAAGAAATGCAATCTAGGCCTGATTCCTTTCAGAAAGTGTTTTACTGTTTCTATCATAAATTGAGGAGAGGGATTGTCTTAGGTTTTGAACGTTGAATTATTTAAAAAATCGTTACCGTCTTTCGTTCCACTACTCATGAAACGATGACTGCCTGTTTGTACTGGTTGTGAGATTTACAATATGTTTCTCTGAACAATCATCTTTCAGTTTCATATTATGATCGTGTCAAGCCAAACGAAAAACAGGGAACATTTTTTTCATTGCCATAATATTTCCGATATCTGTAACGCTACTTTCGATTAGTTGTGTATCCATAAGTTAACTGTTGATATTTATTTGGCATACATCTAGTTCACAATTGATCCGATCTAAGAGTGGCTGTCGGAAATGGATATATACGTAATGCAAATTAAAATAGAATGAATTGCACACCCAAGTGTAAAAAAATTCTTAAGGTTAGCAACATCTGGTCCAGTTATTGGTCATATACTCGAGTGTGAATTTCACTCCATTTTTATTTCTATTGCCTGTATTATTTTTGAATCTCTTCATCATTTTTTTGGCAACTGCTAAGGCAGTTTAGTTGTCAAACAAAGTTTCTGAACCTATTAGTTAGACTAGTTATTGCTAAACATCGTATGAGAAAATACGATATAGCTTTAACTGCACCATCAATAAATATATTATATAATTATCACTTTAAATTAAATTAGTAACCATTATTTACTAGGTCGACCGAACACTGGCCTAATATATCTTGTGGGGTTGTGCTTGGAAAGCAAACTCGTCTCTCAACTCCCAACAGTTGTAATGTAGAGCACATACAATTCGATTACTTTGTACACAGCGGAGTATTACTTGATGCGGTTTTATGTGAACTCATGTAGCAGCATGTCGAATGGTTAGTGTTTTGGGGGAGGGGATTTTTCCCTGACACGCGTCGTTTTGTGCGTTCCAGTAAATATATTTTTGCGAGGCCCGCCTACAGGAAGCTGTACAACCGGTTAACCCCCCCTCCCCACGGTAGCCTTTTCCTTCTGCCACCGCTCCTCTTGGTTTCGCTCCTTTCTAGGCGGTCAGGTATTTGCCCCTCTGCAAACTGTCTGTCAGAAAAACAGTCCTAAGTCTGTACGTGTCAAGTCTAGCGACTGTCCCAGGCCTATTTACACTCATAGAAAAAAAACTTGTATATGAGTGGCTATCGGAAGGTGTACATACGTAGTTTCCGTGATATCGAGATTGATTTACCTCGAGTCCAATCATTGATTACGGTTCCCTTGATATGTAACTACGAGACTTCATTAAAAATAAATACAATATTAATTTCCCAGGCAATTAGAGGCTGTAGAACAATACGTAGCGGTTTAATGGCTTAATGTTAAACACAGTACAAATTATTTCTATTTGTCCGTACCGTGCTTCCTTTTACGGATCGTCTGCTTTCAAATGCTTACAAAGTGTTTCACTGGTAACTGAGAGATATATTATAAGTATAAAAATGAAATAACGGGTTTTTACTTATTGCCTGAACAAATGTTTTCTTTATTAGTTTTAAATGTAAAAATATATTGATATAAGACATGAATGCTTCTGAATTTCACAATAATTGCGAACTTTACCTATGCAACTGAACGATTATAATCAGTTACTTACAAGTAGATCATGTATTAATAACATATTTTGGCCCGAAAAGATTGTTTTCTTCTATTAAACATATATAACGCAATTGTAAATCATCTTATTTAAGGAAATTCCCTGATTAAGTCGCCCTGCCAAATCTACTACGTAATGACTTTAACAATTTGTCAGGCGTGTGTTTAAATATTTTTGTTCATACAATATTTATAAATTACGTCAACAGTCGGTAGTTAAAAGTCATATTTATTATAGATGTTGAAATTTTGTTTCTGTATTGGGAACATCCAGTGTACTTTATTAAAATATAAAAATATTTGTGTGGAATTAATCTTGCTGATTACAAGGAGCAGTGTCACATATTGTGAAAATATTTTTATACTTACTTTAAACAGAATAATGGAACTAAAATAATATATCTTTAAACGTTTTTACGAATTACTGGCTTGAAAACAGAAGACTTATTCAACTTCAAGGCAATAAAAATAAATAGCATTGCTCAGTTACATTGAAAATTATTTCACAGTAAGTACATAATACATTTGTACACTATTACATTAATATACGTTAACACGTATAGTGTAAGTTTTATTGTTTATTGCTCCACAGGTTCTAACCTACATATTGGTGTAAATATTTGTAATTTTTACTAATATGTTAAAAATAATACGAGTTTCTCATTCGTTCTGTACAGTTATTTTGCAGTGCAGTGGTCAAGTTAAATAACTTAAATCGTGTAAGAACGACAGGATATGTCTATAACGGAGCAAAATAGATAAAATAATCTATCACTAGCAAATATATCATAAGAAAGCGAGGACGTCATTATAATCTTCCTCATCCTTGAATAAATGTATAAAAATTAACACTTACGTCTAGTGAATCAGTGATAATGGTCCTGTAAAGCGAAATTAAGTGAACATGACTCTTGATTATTTATATTACATTCCAGGCCCTTCTGTTTATATAACTAATTTTCCTATTAAACAGCCCTTTACCGATTTCTTGCCGTGGCACATTTGCGGTGTAGATGCATTATCATTCCGGGCGTTACGGAGACGAGATGTAGCCACTAATGTCTCCCCAAGGATAAGGAACACAAGCAATAAGGTGAAAATATTATTGTAGCATATAAGGGCCATATTTTCAGCTAGCAAGCCTGTATATTGCTTATGGCAAAGTTTTAGGCGCAAGTGTACGACTGGCCCTTCACAATAGTACTCTTTTTCCCTTCCTTCCCCTCAGCACACACCAGCCACCGCCATCTTAAGCCCACCCCTTGCCACTCTACCTGCGTGTGGAGCACACACCCATTGTTCCTAGTCAACATTCCATATTCGAAATATGCGTATGCTTGTTAGCTCAGTTAATGCAACAAGTGGGTCAGTAACTAGGGGCATAATCAGCCAGTAATTTGTGTTACAAACTTTCATAAAATGAGACGCAAAATCAATTAAGTGAAATGTTGTGGACATACGCTATTGCAACGCTATGTCACCTCAAACAATCAACAGTGAGAACCAAGAAAAACATAATGGAAAAATGGAAAATTAGCAGTTCTCAACACACACATAAATAAAAAACTCAAGCAACCAAAATTAAGAGAGCACAGACAACAGTTAAAACGAAGACAATGTCACACAGAAACAACGGTTTTGTGGTAACTGCAAAATGATTTGTCAATATGGACATCACAAAATATTTTTGCAGTGGTTACAAAATGGTAGTTTGGTACTCACTGCAAAACTTTATTGGGGACAGCAAAAAATTTTAGTGGTCACCACAAAAAAAATTTGGTAAGGTCCATAGTGACAAAATATTTTGTGGTGACCAATAAGTAATTTTTTCAGTGCACAAACACAAGGCAAGAAGAAAAAGTTGCGAAAACACACGAACACAGGAGTTTTCCTCAGGCGAGCTTTCCGCGACGTTTCTTGAGGTGACATACATTAGTTTTTTTTTTTCACAATAAAAGCAAATATCTTTATAATTTTTTAACTTAGTTGGATGTGTAGGTAGAGTGGCATTTTCCTGTAGTGTGTAATGCCTATTTTCCCATACATATTCGGCCAGTCTTGATTTTAGAATACACTTTTCGTGAGACAACATTGTACAACACTTAATCAGTTATCCGCATAGCAAGAGTAATTCAAAGATATTACTAAAAATTAAGTAAGTTACGTAATTTTCATTAAATCCAATGAAGTAAATGTAAGTTCAGTCTCTAAACTAAAAAAAAAAAAAAACTTTGGAACTGTGTCATTTATTTCAAATGAATGGCGTATACATAATACAGTTTACTACTATGATTCTACCTCAAACACGTTTTGAACACTTCCTAAAAATGAGCAAATTATTTTCTATAACATGTTAGTTACAGACAACAGCATTAAAATAAATGTAACATTTTATAGAAATAAATTGCCGCAGTAAATAAATATCGTGTGAAGAGGGTACCCGAGTACCAGTGTATCGCACCTTCTATGTGGACTTACCACTGATACCCGAAGGCATCTTCTTATCTAAAAGGATGGCATGAAATGAGGCTCTACAGTGGAGAAGAGATGGAATGAGAAGGGTGGAGGAAATAGGATATCACCGAGGAAACCCACCGACCAGCAGTATCATCCGACACAGTTCTAACATGCGAAGATCCGAAGACCGCCCACGCTAAGGATCGAACTTGGATCACCTTGGTAGGAGGCGAGTGTTCTAGCCGCTCGGCCGCTGCCTCAATTCTTCCAGTTTCATGAGTAGTACGAACTAAAATATATTTTGAATTATTATGTCATGTCGATAAAAATAAGTGATATCACATTTTCCCGATACTATTGTGACTATTTTACATAACTGCATGATTCATGAACAATTGTACATGCTGTTTATAAACCACCTGTAAGATTCACTCTTCGGTTAAATATCCTGAAAGCTGTCTACTCGGATAAGAATATCACCTTGTTGCTTCTTCCCCTTAAAAAAATATAAATAACTTGATCATGACTTACTTCAAATATATCTTTATATTCATGATTGTCATTGCAGCTAGAATATAACTAAGTCATTCATTAATTGGCTCATTTAAATACATAAGACTAGGTGTTTCGGCCAACCTTTGTTTTATAACTGTAAAATTTTAGATTTATATTAAAATAACGTATTCCACATACGTATACTGAACAACTAAAACAAATAATTTTTGTTTTGTATTAGTTAACACATCTAGTTTCAAATAATTGAATTTCAACATTTGCTTTTGAGTATTTTCTTAGCTTAATATTTATGTTGGTGAAAACACATAGGACACATGTACAGTGAGAATTAATTAATTTCTGCGTTTGTCACGTATATTCTGCACAGGCATTTCCTATACAATTAAATTCTAAGCGATGGTTATACCGAAAGTAAACGTGTAAACTGCAATGAAAAAAAAAAATTCACAGTCTGACATTTCAGAGCATTATACAATCTAATGTCGAAAAATTTTCGCAGTATATTTGTGTGTGTACAGTTTGTATGTAGCACATCCCTTGCAGTCATTCTTTCTCGCGAAGAATTAATAGTTAGAATATTTTTCCAATCAATATAACCACGAATTTAAACACAAATGCATAGTTTACTTATTGGTACATGCATATTTCTTACACAAAACATTTTATATATTATGCAATATTCAGATTAATGCAAACATAACAATAGGCTCAAATACAATGATAAATGGAAATACACCTGAAACAAATGAAAGAAAATGCTTACATTGTATACTTGGCAAGCGCAGATCGTTGTCACTGTTTTGCATAACGAGTGAAGCAGCCACATCAGGGAGATAATAAAGTTATTTGCATAGCAAAAAAAAAAAAATAATTTGTTAGAAAACACTGTATTGGTTTTTCCATTGTTTAAGAATTCAACATAATACTTGGTTCAATTTATTTAATTTTCAACGACCGTGTGTTTCGTAAGTGAATTCCAGAGAAGTTTAGAAAAATAACTCCTGATGACACCCAAAAGACCTAATACAACGTTATTACGTCTAGGGTATCGATAATATTGCTTCCTTACATTATTGCAGGTTTCTGACTTTATACACAGGCTACTACACACTTGAAATAAACAAATAAGTCGTCAATTACCGTAACGACAAACTATCTAGCCAACGGTCGTAACCGTTGTATGCTGAAGTATTAAAAATTAACCGTTGATGTTAAGTAATGTCCAAAAATAATAATACGTGGATAATATATATTTTTAAAAAGAGTTTTCTGACGTAGCTACTGCAATAGACTTAGACCACAAAACTCGTGCACGTACCAGTGTTTTCGTACAGTATGTACGTTAGCAAGAACCTGCTCGGCCGTGCCCATAAGTGTACAACTGAATTTGTGACAAACTTGAATATTAATTTACCTGTGATTATATTTATTATTTCTTAGTAATATAGTTGAATATTATAATTTTTTTCTGATTGAATTATATTATTAGGTATGTTTAAAATGTGTAAAATTTCCTCAAAATATTTATAAGGCTAGTCACGACAGTTTGATATTCTTTGCTTTCAACATTTTTATTCTATATTTTAAGAAATATATCCGCTAGAATAAAACTGATAAATGGCAGGCACTGAAGTAATTAATGTCGTTAGTTTTCCTGCTCGAATAATTTTTTCGTGCATGCAAACTTACTGGCATATACTTTTTTTTACTATACACCATACAAGGAGTACCAGATTCCTTCACCAGATGTCAGAATATATGCTTTGCATCTCGAATTGTCGATGTGGCAAGTTTTTGTCGAGAATGGTTCCAGCACTGCATCCTAGATGGCACCACATACGTTGGCAGTTTGTAATGTAAATTTATAGTTCTACAGCAGTCGGATACTTAAAACTTAAGGCGTTAACATTTTAGGCTGTATGACTTTCGGCTGAATAAATTTAGGCTGAACAATTTTAGGCTGAAAAATTTTAGGCTGTACAACTTTAGGCTGAACGACTTTAGGCTGAATGACTTTAGGCTGAATAATTTTAGGCTGAACGACTTTAGGCTGTGTGACTTTGGGCTGAGTGACTTTAGGCTGAAAGATTCTAGGCTGAATGACTATAGGCTGAATAATTTTAGGCTGAATAAGGTCGAGGAGAGGGTTTTAGGCTAAACGGTTTAGGCTGTGTGACAATTGCCCGAAAAGACATGACACAACACGACACGGCAAGGCATGGCACAACACAAAATGACACGACACGGCACGACTCGATACGACACGACACGACACGACACGATTCGACTCGATACGACACGACACGACACGACGCGGCACGACACGACCTTACCTAACCTAATCTAACCTAACCTAACCTAACCCAAACTAACCTAACCTAACCTAAAGTAACATAACCTATCCTATTCAAAACCTTACCTAACATAACCTAACCCAAAATAACCTAAAATGACCTAAACTGACCTAAACTGTCCTGACACGACCTGACACGACACAACACAACACGACACGACACAACACGCCACGACAAGACACGGCAAGGCACGACACAACACGAAACGACACGATATGACACGACTCGAAACGACACCACACGAGAAGACATGAAACGATATGACCTAACCTAACATAACCTAACCTAACTTATCATAACGTAACCTAACATAACCTAAAATAACCTAGCCTAACTTAGCCTAACCAAAACTAACCTAAATTAATATGAACACAACCGACCACAACCTAACCTAAACTAAACTCACCTAACCTAACCTTATCTAATCTAACCTAAACTAACCGAACCTTACATAACATAACCTAACCTAAACTAACATAACCTGAACCAAACCTACCATAACCTAAACTGAACTCACCTACCCAAACATAACCTAACCTAACATAAACTAACCTAAACTAACCTAACCTAACCTTACCTAACATAACCTAATCTAAACTAAACTAACCTAACCTTACCTAACCTAACCTTACCTAACCTAACCTAACCTCAACTAACCTTAACTAAATTAAACTAACATAACCTAATCTTACATAACATAACCTAACATAACCAAACCTAAACTTACATAACATATCATACCCTAACTTATCCTAACCTAACCTAACCTAATCTAATCTCACCTAACCTACCCTAACATAACATAACCTAACCTATCCCAACCTAACCTAACATAACCTAACCTAACCCAACCTGAACATAACCTGTCCTAACCTAAACTAACCTAAAATAACCACACATAACCTAACCTAACCTAACCTTACCTAACCTAACCTAACCTTACCTTACCTAACCTAACCTAACCTAACCTACCCTAACGTAAACTAAACTAAATTAAATTAACCTAACCAAACCTTACCTAACCTATCCTAACATAATATAACCTAACATAACTTATCCTAACCTAACCTAACCTAACCTAACATAACCTAACCTAACCAAACCTAACCTGACCAATCCTAACGTAACAAAACATAACCACACCTAACCTAACCTTACCTTAAATAACTTAACCTAACGTAACATAACCTAACCTATCCCAAGGTATCCTACCCTAACCTAACCTAATCTAACCTTACCTAAACTAACATAACATAATGTTACCTATCCTAACCTAATGTAACCCTTAACATAACCCAAAATAAACTGACCTAAACTGATCTAAACTGACCTGACATGATCCGACACGACATGACACTACATGACACGACACAGACAACATGACACGACACAACACGAAACAACACGACACGACACGCCACGAAACGACACGACAGGACACGACACGATAATACACGACACGATACGACCTAACCTAACCTAAATTAACCTAACCTAAACAAACCTTTCATTACCTAACCTAACCTAATCTAACCTAACCTAACATAAAAAAACTAACCTAACCCAACCTAACCTTATCTAACATAACCTAACCTAACAAAACTTACCCTACACTAATCTTAACTAAACTAAACTCATCTAACCTAACCTAACCTTACCTAAACTAACCAAACCTATTATCACCTATCCTAACCTAAACTAACATAACCCAACCTAACCTATTCCAAAATAACCAAAAATGACTTAAACTGACCTAAACATTCCTGACACGACCTGACACGACACGACACGGAACAGCATGGCACAGCACGACACGACTCGATTAGACCAAACCTAACATAACCTAACCTAACCAACCCTAAACTAAACTGATCTAAACTGACCTAAACAGACGTGACAGGACCTGACCTAAATTGAACTTACATGTCCTGTCCTGACATGACCTGACAAGCATCATGACACGACATGACACGAAAGGACACGGTACTACACGTCCCGACAGAATGCGAGACGACACGACACGATACGACACGACAAAACCTAACCTTACCTAAATTAACCTAAACTTTACTAAACTGACCTAAACTGTCCTGACACGACGTGATACGACACGACCTAATACGACACGACACAACACGACATAACAAGGCACGGCACAACACGAAATGACACGACATGACACGGCTCGATACGACACGACACGGCAAGACACGACACGTCACGATATGACCTAACCTAACCTAACCTCACATAAATTAACATTAACTGACCTAAACTGACCTAACTTGACCTAAACTGTCCTAACACGAAACGACACGACACAACACGACACGACTCGATACGACACAACACGACAAGACACGTCACGATACGACCTAACCTAACCTAACAAAAACTTAACGTAACCTAACGTAACATAACATAACCTAACATAACAGAACATAACAGAACATAACCTAACCTAACCTAAACTATCATTAAATTACCTAACTTAATCTAACTTAACATAAATTAACCTAATCTAAACTAACCTAAACTGAATCTAATCTACCATTACCCAAACTAAACTAAACTCATCTGACTTAAACTGACCTAAACAGAACCTGACATGACCTGAGCTAAATTGACCTGACATGTTCAGACCTGACATGACCTGACATGTAACACCACAACATGACACGAAATGACACCACATTACACGACGCCACACGATTCGACATGACACGACTCGATACGACACGACCAAACCTCACCTAACCTAACCTAAACTAAATTAACCTAAACTGACCTAAACTGACCTAAACTGACCTAAATTGTCCACACACGACCTGACCCGACACGACACGACATGACACGACACGACACGAAACAACACGACACATCACGACACGACACAACACGACATGACACAACACGTCACGACACAACACTAAACGACACGACTCGATCCGACACGACACGGCATGACAAAACACAACACGATACGACATAATCTAACATAACCTAACTTAAATTAACGTAACCTATGCTAGCCTAAACTAAACTTACCTAACAAAACCTAACCTAACATAACCTAACCTAACCTTACCTAACCTGACCTAACCTAATCTAACATTATCTAATATAACCTTAAATAACTTAACCTAAAATAACCTAACATAACCTAACCTATCCTAAACTAACCTAACATAACCGAACCTAACGTTACGTATCCTTGCCTAACCTAACCTAAAGTAACCTAACGTAACCTATCATAAAAAAATTAAATGACCTAAACTGACCTAAACTGACCTGATATGACACGACATGACAACACACAAGACATGACACTATACGACCTAATCTAACCTAACCTAACCTAACCTAACGTAAACTAAACTAAATTAAACTAACCTAACCTAACCTTACCTAACCTAATGTAACCTAACTTAACCTAACATAACCTGACATAACTTATCCTAACCTAACCTAACATAACCTAACCTAACCTATCCTAACGTAACAAAACTTAAACTTACCTAACCTAACCTTAACTTACCTAACTTAACCTAACCTAATCTAACCTAACCTAAACTAACATAACATAACGTTACCTATCCTAACCTCACCTAACCTCTAACATAACCAAAAATAAACTGGTCTAAACTGACCTGAACTGACCTGACATGACCCGACACGACATGACACGACATGACACGACACGAAACAACATGACACGACACGAAACAACACGACACGACATGGCACGGCACACCACGACACGAAACGACACGACAGGTCACGACACGATACGACACGACACGACATGGAATAACATGGAAACGCACGGCTCGACACGACATGATTAGACCAAGCCTAACCTAACCTAACTTATCCAACCCTAAGCTAAACTGATCTAAACTGACCTGAACAGACATGACATGACCTGTCCTAAATTGACCTGACATGACCTGTCCTGACATGACCTGACATGCCACGACTTGACACGACATGACACGAAAGGAACCGACAGTACACGACCCGACAGAATGCGAGACGACACGACACGATATGACACGACTAAACCTAACCTAACCTTAATTAACCTAAACTGAACTAAACTGACCTAATCTGAACTAAACAGTCCTGACACGACCTGACACGACACGACCTAACACGATACGACACATCACGACACGACATGGCAAGGCACAGATCAACACGAAATGACACGACACGACTCGATAAGACACGACAAGACACGACACGTCACGATACGACCTAACATAACTTAACCTATACTAACATAACATAAAATAACCTAACCTAACTTAACATAACATAAACTTAACTAAATTAACGTAACATAACCTAACCTAACCTATCATAACATTACCTAACATAATCTAACTTAACCTAACCTAACCTGAACCTAAACTACCACAACCTAAACTAAACTAAACTCACTTACCATTGCCTAACCTAACCTAACCTAACGTAATGTATCCTAAGCTAACCTAACCTAACCAAACCTATCCAAACCTAACATAACCTAAACTAACACAAAATAACCTTAAATGACCTAAACTGACATGAACTGTCCTGTCACGACCTAACACGACACGATACAGAACGACATGGCACGGCATGGCACAGCACGACATGACACAACATGATTAGTCCTAACATAATATTACCTAAACTAACCTAAACTGATCTAAACTGACCTAAACAGACATGACATGACCTGACCTTAATTGACCTGACATGACCTGACCTGAACTGACATGACACAACATGGCACTACATGACAAGATCGACACGACATTACAAGACACGACACGACGCGAAACGACACGACACGATACGACATGACCAAACCTAACATAATCTAACTTAACATAAATTAACATAAACTGACCTAAACTGTCCTAACGTGACCTAAACTGTCCTAACACTTCCTGACACGACACGACACGTCATAACACTACAAGACACGACACAACACGACACGACACGGCATGGCACGAAACAACACAAAACGACACGACATAGCACGGCACAACACCACACGTCACAACACGACACAACACGACTCGATACGACACAACACGACAAGACCCGTCACGATACGACCTAACCTAACCTAACTTAACCTAACCTATCCTTACATAACCTAACCTAACATAAAATATCATAACCTAACCAAACCTAACCTATCATAACATAACCTAACCTAATCTAACTTAACCTAACCTAACCTAACATAACCTAACCTAACAGAACCTAAACTAACCTAACCTAACCTAACCTTACCTAACTTAACCTAAACTAAAATGAACTAACCTAACCATACTTAACCTAACCTAAAATAATCTAACCTAACCTAACCTATCATAACATTACCTAACTTAATTTATCCTAACCTTACCCATCCTTAAACAAAATTAAACTTACCTAACCTAAACTTACTTAAACTAACCTAACATAACCTATCCTAATTTAACATAAAATAACTTAATCTAACTTATCCTAACCTAAGCTTACCTAACCTAAACTAACCTAACCTCAACTTAACTGACCTAAGCTGACCTAAACTGACCTGATATAACCTGACCAAAACTTACCTGACATGACCTGAACTGACATGACCTGACATGATACGACATGACACAAAATGACCCGCAACGACACGACAATACACGACACGACACCACACGACTCGACCTAAACCTAACCTAATCTAACTTAACCTATACCTAACCTGTGCCAACCTTACCTAATATAACCTAACCTAACCTGAACCTAACCTACCCTAACATAAACTAAACTAAACTAACACAACAATACGTGACCTAACCTAACCTTACCTAAACTAAACTTACCTAATTTAACCTAACCTAAAATGAAATAACTAACCTAACCTAACCTTACCTAAACTAACATAACTAAACCTAACCTAGCTTAACCCAACCTAACCTTACAATACCTCACCTAACTTATCCTAACCTAACCTAATGTAAACTTAACTAGCCTAAACTAACCTAACATAACCTAAACTAACCTATTCTAAAATAACCTAACCTAACACAACCGAACTTAACCTAATACAAAATAACCTAAAATGACCTAAATTGACCTAAACCGTCCTGACACGACACGTCACAGAACGGCTTGGAACGGCACAGTACGGCACGATACTTCTCGATACGACACTACACGCTAAGACAGGACACGATAAGAACTAACCAAACCTAACCTAACTTAACCTAACCTAACCTAACCTCACCTAACCTAACATTACATAACCTAACCTAACTTAACAAAACCTAACCTAACATAACATAAACTTACCTAACCTAATCCAATCTATCCTAACCTAACCTAAACCTAACCTACCATAACCTAAACTAAAAAAACCTAACCTAACCTAACTAAACTAAACTAACCTAAACTAACCTAACCTTACCTAAAGTAACCAAACCTAACCGTAACTTAACTGACATTCACTGACCTAAACTGACCTGATGTAACCTGACCTAAATTGACCTGACATGACCTGACTTGACCTGACATGACCTGACTTGACCTGACATGATCTGACTTGACCTGAAATGACACGACATGACACGAAATCACACGACACTACACGACGCCACACGACACGACACAACACGACTTGACAAGACACGACACAACAATACATGACATAACACGACACGACACAACACGAAACGACAAGACTCGATCCGACACGAAGATGCACGACAAGACACGATACGAAACGACACGGCACGGCATGGCATGACATGAAACGATACGACACGACACGACTCGATACAACACGACACGACAAGACACGACATGATACGACCTAACCTACCCTAAACTTAACTAACTTAACCTTACATAACCTAACCTAACTTAACATAACATTACCTAATCTAATATTACCTAACCTATCCTAACCAAACCTAACATAACCTAAAATAACCTAACCTAACTAACTAAACTGACCTAAACTGAAATAAACTGACCTAACATGACCTGACCTAAATTGACCAGACATGACCTGACCTGACATGACCTGACCTGACAGGACCTGACAATACACGACATGACACGAAATGATACGAAACGACACGACACTACACGACACGACACCGTGCGACACGACATTACACGACACAACCAATCATAACATTACCTAACCTAACCTAAATTAACCTAAACTGACCTAAACTGACATCAACTGTCCTGACACAACCTGACAAGAAACGACACGACATGACACGACAAGACACGACACGACACAACACAAAACGACACGACATAGCACAGCACAACACCACACGTCACAACACAACACGATTCGATACGACACGACACGATACGACCTAACCTAACCTAACTTAACATAACCTAACCTAACATAACCTATCTTATTTAACATAACCAATTCTAACCTAACATAACCTAACCTAACCTAACCTACCCTAACCTAACGCAACCTAACATATCCCAACCTAACCTTACCTAACATAACCTAACCTAATGTTACAGACTAAAATCTACTTGATATGACCTGACCTAAATTGACCTGATATGACCTGACCTGACCTGACATGACCTGACATGATACGACATGACACGACATGACATGAAACAACATGAAAATACACGACACGACGCGACACGACAATACACGACACGACGCGACAGGACACAACACGATACGACATGACTAAACCTAACCTTACCTAAACTAACCAAACCTAAATTAACCTAAACATACCTAAACTGACCTACACTGACATAAAATGTCCTGACCCGACCGGACACGACACGACTAGACATGACACGACAAGACACGACACGACAAAACACGACACGACTCGACGTGTCTCGATACGACATGAAATGGCACAAGACACGACACGATACGACCCAACCTAACATAACCTTACCTAATGTTACCTATCCTAAACTAACCTAACATTACATAACCTAACCTAACATAACATAACCTAAAATAAACTGACCTAAACTGGCTTAAAATGACCTGACATGACCCGACACGAAATGACACGGCACGACACGAATCGACACGACACAGAATGGCACGACACGACACGAAAAGAATCGACACGACTCGATACGACATGACAAGACACGACACAATACGACAGAACCTAACCTTACCTAAACTAACGTTACCTTACCTAACCAAACCAAAACTAACCTAACGTAACCTACACAACCTAACCTAGCTTAACCTAACCTAAACTAAACTAACCTAACCTAAACTAATCTAAACTGCACTAAACTGTCATAAACTGACCTGAAATGACCCGACACGACACGACAAGACACGACATGGCATGGTACGACACGAAACGACACGAAACGACACGACACGATACGACTCGATATGACACCACACGACAAGACACAACACGAAACGACTTATCCTAACCTAACCTAACTTAACCTAACCGAACCTAACTTAGCCTAACCTAACCTGACCTAACATGAATCTAACCTACCATAACCAAAACTAAACTCACCTAACCGAACCAAACTAACCTATACTAACCTAACCTAACCTTACCTAATGTAACGAGACCTAACCATAACTAAACTTACCTAAACTGACCTAAACTGACCTGACATGACCTGAATTGACCTGACATTACCTGACATGACATTACAGCACATGACACGACATGACACGAAATAACACGACACTACACGACACCACACGACGCGACAAGACACGACTCGATACGACACGACCAAACCTCACCTAACCTAAACTAAAATAACCTAAATAGACCTGAACTGTCCCGACACGACCTGACACGACACGACATGACACGACATGACACAACACGACACGACACAACACGACATTACATGACATGACACGACACGACACAACACGAAACGAAACGACTCGATCCAACATGACATGGCACGACAAGACACGACACGATACGACCAAATCTAACCTAACCTAACCTATCGAAAACTAACCTAACCTTACCTAACATAACCTAATCTAACCTGACCTAACCTAACCTAACATTGCCGAACATAACCTAAAATAACCTAACCTAAAATAACCGAACCTAAAATAACCTAACCTAACCTATCCTATCCTAACCTAACCTAACGTTACCTATTGTAGCCTAACCTAACCTAAAGTTACCTAAACTAACCTAACATTACCTAAAATAAAATGACGTAAACTGACCTGATAAGAACCAACACGACATGACACGACACGACAAGACACGACACGATACGACCTAACCTATTCTAAACTTACCTAACTTAACCTAACCTAACCAAACCATACCTAACAAAATCTAACCTAACGTAACATAACGTTACCAATCCTAACTTAACCTAACCTAATCCAAACTAATTTGAAACTAACCTACTCTAACACTACACTAAATTAACCTAACCTAATGTAACCTAACCTTACTTAACCTAACTTAACTTAACCTAACCTAACATATCCTAACCTAAGCTAACCTACACTAACCTAAACTAACATAAACTAAACTGACCTAAACTAACCTAAACTGACCTGACGTGAACTAACGTAAACTGACCTGACATGACCTGACCTGACATGATCTGATTTGACGCGACATGACACAACATGACAAGAAAAAGCACAACACTACACGCCACGACGCGACACGACACGACATGTCAGGACACGACCTAACCTAACCTTATCTAACCTAACCCAATATAACCTAACTTTACCTAACCTAACCTGAATCTAACTTACCCTAACATAAACTAAATTAATCTAACCTAACCTAACTTTAACTACCCTAACCTAAAATAACATAAAATAACCTAAACTAACATAACCCAACCTAACATAAACTAACCTTACCTAACCTCACCTAAAATAACCAAACAAAACTTAACCTAACCTAACCTACCCTAACATAACCTTACCTAACCTGCCCAGCTAAGCATAAGTGCAGTAAGTGACAAGAAGCTTATTTTAAGAAAACACCATCTAAAGTTTACCCTCTTGCTGTATTTTGTCAGTGATACTATTTATAACTTTCTTTTGTTTAGTCATTGGATGTATTCATATCAGACATAAGTAGCAAGGTTTACGTTAATAATCTTGCCATTAAATTTGAAAAGAATTTG
>PNEQ01117214.1:0-38806 GCA_003012365.1 Medauroidea extradentata | reverse complement strand
GGAGGCAGAGTCGGCGGCTGCGTCAGCGGAGGCAGAGTAGGCGGCTGTGTCAGCGGAGGCAGAGTCGGCGGCTGTGTCAGCGGAATCAGAGTTGGCAGCTGCGTTAACGGGGACAGAGTACTCGGCAGCAGAGGCAGTGTCGGCGGCAGAGTCATCGTAGACAGTGGAGACATGTCGGCGGCTGTGTCAACGGAGGTAGAGTCCTCTTCTGCGACATTGGAAGCTGCGTCAGCGGAGGCAAAGTCGGCGGCTGCGTCAGCAGAGGCAGAGTCGGCGGTTGCGTCAGCGGGGTCAGAGTCGGCGGTTGCGTCGGCGGGGGCAGAGTCGGCGGCTGCGTCAGCGGGGGCAGAGTAGGCGGCTGTGTCAGAGGAGGCAGAGTCTGCGGCTGTGTCAGCGGAGGCAGAGTCGGTGGCTGCGTTTACTGGGGCAAAGTACTCGGCAGCAGAGGCATTGTCGGCGGCAGAGTCATCGTAGACATTGGAGACAAGTCGGCGGCTGCGTCAGCAGAGGCAGTGACGGCGGCAGAGTCATTGTCGACAGCGGAGACAAGTCAGTTGCTATGTCAGCAGAGGCAAAGTCGGCGGCTACGTCAGCAGTGGCAGAGCCGGTGGCGGCGTCAGTGTAGTCGGAGTAGGCGGCTGCGTCAGCAGGGGCAGAGTCGGCGGTTGCGTCAGCGGAGGCAGAGTCGGATGTAATTAAAAACTTGGCATGCCTGCATGAAATCGACACTTTAGTGGATATTGCAGAAATTTAATAAAATTAAATAAAAAAAATTTTTTTTTCAACTTTCTTGGGCAATGTATTTTTAGTGAAGCGTGTGTGTTACTGAATTATAGCGTAGCTTACATTTCTGTGAAAGATATTAAGCTAAAAGATTGGTATCACCTTGGCAAGATATTTGCTTATATTGTTGAATATTTCCTAGTGTAAGAATGTACTTATTTTATTTTTCTACATTAACTTCCAAAGCCTAATATTTTAAAAATTTATTTAGTATTAGTTTCTTCCGATTCTTGTAAAGTATCAGCCTTAATATTATCAGAATTTAAGAAATTCTGGAACTAAGAGTAAACATGAAGAAAATAGTATCAGTGTCATTTAAATAACATTTTGTGTCCAAACCGCCTGACTTTTTTCTTTGAATGTTCTCTACCAAACTAGCCTACATTTTTGGATAAACTATCTTCTTAACAGAATTGGAAATTTTTTAGAAATAGTTCACAAGTTCTAATTTAACTGAACATGCAAGAGAAATACTTTATTTTTAGCTACTGGACTTTGTGAAAGCATAATTGACTTTACCAATTTTACCTTACTCTAGGAACAGTGCTGACTGAAATATTTAATTATCAACATTGATTATAGTATGCCACAGGGAAACAAGGTAAACCAAGAATGGTTGAGACTATTCGAGGTGTCAGTGGTTATTATCATTAAAAAAAACGTTAGCTCAGAAGTATATATAGTTGAATAACACCTTTCTCTAAAAATTAAACTTGGCTTCAAAACAGAGGAGTGAACATTTCTTAAGCTGTATTGTTGCACAATAATGACCGGTATTATTTAGGCATTCTGCTTCATTGTTGCGGATTTTAGTTTAACGCTAGCAGTATTGTTTTATTTGACTAAATTCTTAAAATTATCATTAATGAAGACATTCTGGACACATATTTTGTTAATCTCATTCGGACTTTTTTTATGTTGGTAGAGTTGCACCTACCAAGCCAATGAAATGTCCGTTTATTGTGAATATCAGTTAGCATTATGATAAACGTCCACATGGAATACCTTTATACGCATAACTTAATTGGGTGTTAAATCACCACATGACATATGGCAAAAAATATGATTGGTAAGATGAAAATAACCTACGGCCAGTGAAGTCAACACATAATATAATTTCAACATAATGATATTTGTATTAAAACCAAGTATTTCTAAGTACTTATTTTGCTTCTCATTAAAATTAAATCTCAGGACGGGAAATGATGAAGGTTTAATCAACAGCAGTCGAGTTAGGTAAAAATTATGGGAAAGCTCAAAATCAGTTTCATTGAGATTTTATTGTTTGATACAGGGATTAATAAATAAAATATACTAAATTAAGTTAAAGGAGGTTAACCGATAATGAAGTTTCGCTATTTTGTTGCGTACTCGATACAACTCATGAGCACAGCCGAATACTGATGAATAATTTTTCATGAAATAAATAAAGAATTGTTCATAAATGCATCCATTTTACAATTTAAATATTGCAGCATCGTAGGTTTAAGCTCTAAAACGCTATTCCCGGAAAGGTTATAGTTTTCACCGCACATACACACGTAAATAACAGCCGTATACACGTTTTCCTTCTGCTGTAGACACCAATAGCTGCGCGCCTTAAGGCCTTGCTCTTTAGTTTTGCCGAGGTTTCGAAAATATTTTTTTTAACACAAATTAATACACATATCAAAAATTCATTCTTACAGTTTTAACACTTATATATAATCGTTTGTATCTGAATTTTTTGTTGCAATACACCTAACGGATTTTTAGATTTTTGTTTCTGAAATATTACATAAATTGCTGTCTTAATGAGCCAAAATGCAGCAAAATAATTTTTTGCTAGTAAACGGTAGATTGTTTTAAAAACGCTCTGGCAAAACTGTGTATCGTATGACTGTACACAGTTTCAAATTTTTTCGAAGCATTTGGTTCAAAAGTATTCAAGTTATTTGCAATTGTTTGAAATAAATGAAAGATCACGGCCTTAATTTAGGATTAGGCTACTATAAGTATTTTAAACATAGTCATTTTATTTTTCGCGAAGCTAATATACTTTATATTTATTTCCTACTAATGCGTTTCAGTTTAACAGTCATGAGAATTATTTCTTATTTCAGAACAATTTTAGCTCTGGTTGTTTTTTCTCCCAATACCAACATTGTAAACATCTACTCGCGTCAACACCGAATGTCGTCACTGCTTCGTGGTGGCTTTCTTGGATCGTCGATCCAACAGACACGTATAACTCGGTCATGCAGCATACGAACAGTAAGCACAGATAGAATCGCATTTCAGGTACGCTCTAAAAACGTATTTTGATCATTGCAGGGCAGCCACACGAGAAGCTGCTTATTTCTTCCAGTTGTGTGTTCGGTCGCACGGCAGCCAGTTGTTGGGAACTGACTCTGAATTTCCAATAGTCCATTTGTAAAAACAATACAAAATATAAGTGGATTTAAACCTCTTTACTGATAATTTTTAATGAAGTATTTGAAGATAGGCTATTAAAAATATTATTTGCAGTTGCACGACATGTGTCAACCGATAAAGGTGGTGCACTCTGGTAAACTCTGAACTCCTATTCTGGAGTAAGCCGGTTTGATTCCCAAACTGATTTCTGGAATGTACCTAAACCTTCATAATAATTTTGAACCTCTTATTAAATTCAAGAGTGTTCAAAATGTACAGTAGTAAATCTGCATGAGTGTAGAAATTGTTGCTATATTACAAATATGTTTGATCTATCTAATTATCGAAGTAGCATGTTGATGTTATAATAACCTAGGGTTTATTCTGAATGCATGGCAATAAGTTTATATCGTGTGTGTACCAGCGGAAGGTTGCGATACACAAACTTTGTCGAAGATAAGATAAAGTACATGTAAAACTTAAAGTTCGGTACTTTACGAAATGTTTGTGATGTCAAAGAAGCAGGTTATTCATCGTGTTGTGTTGTTCTTGTTGCCGTTAATATTACGTTCATATTTTAGACTCAGGTGGGCAGAAGTAAAAAAAAAACTAAAATTTAAAAAATAATATTTTCAGCATTTTTATTCTCTTACTCAGTGAAACCCATCTCGTCTGAAATGAAGTGTGGATACCTGCACTAGTACAAACACGTGTGTGGTTGTGTGTATGCGTAATAACATGTGCGGGAAAAAAATTAATACAAGCATTTCGATTCTCCTGAGATTAATATTGACATATTCTCTGTCAACATTTACTCGAGTACATCGTAGATATAATAAATTCACTCCTATATACAACCGCCTCTCCCAACGACGTCGCAGAAAACAAAGTATACAGTTATTTTAAAAAATTCGTCATGTGGCGCTGTCTGAAGCTTGCTTTGAATTATCTACACCATTATTTGACAACATTAATCTAGTTGGTCGCAAATACATCGTTAAGACAAACCAATAGCAAAACAGTCAATATTTTGCGTTTTTTCAAACTTCGCTCTGGCATATCATCCGCAGCTAATCAACGTTAAGTGATTATCAACGAATTCCAGTGTAGGATCATGTTCATTGAAGGTATCCGTGTTATTAATGCATATAAGATTTCTACGTTCTACTAAATTTGTATATTAACAGTGTTCAAAAGCATAAGCTAGCTTTATAATCAAGTATTATAAACAACTTGGAGTTTTCTCTAGCTCGCTTTGTGGCTTGTTGTTCAACTAAGTTGATCTGTGTATCAAAGGGGGAAAATTTATGTTACGTTATATTACACGTTATCTGTGAAATTTTACTTATTTTTTTCTACTAAAAGCATGGGATACTTTTAACTTCAATAAAGTTTTAGCCTAAACATACAATTCTAAATAATTTTTTTACAAAAGATGATTTTGAGTGACTACTAATGCTATAGGACCTAACAAAAATTGAGTGGGAGCAAACAATAGAGTATATTTTCTTTGCTCTATAGTTTAAGTACTGTAGCTACAAATAGTGCGTTGTTGGATTCTGACATATATCGGATTCGATATTTATTAAATCATTGCATAATATGGACCACTATTATTAAGGTTTAATAATACTGAGCAAACAGTTTACAAAAAGTGTTTTCATAGATAGAATGCTCAACTAAAAGAATTCCAAAGTTGTATTTATTTATTTCACTTTAGTTACAGAATGGGAACGTTTGTCTACTCAGTCATTATTTTAACTTAAATGCTGTTGGTAAGATGGTAAGTTGCTAGCATCGTTAACAGTGTTTGGTGCTCATAAAATGTTACTGGAACATAGAAAGGGTAAATTACCCATTCAGCTGAAGACAAAATATTACTTCTTCAACAAACAGTAATTTACGATGAAGAAAGCACGAAGTTCATTTTAATTTTAATGATTTTGAATGTTTGAGAAAAACGGTTTATATATTAGCATAATAACTACTGACAGTTGACTTAATTAAATATTTACTCGACCATTAACGCTCGTACTGTTGACACATCATCTGAGTTTATTTTTCTGCGTTCTCTTGTAGAACGTTTGGCTGGGAGGAGAAACAAGGAGTATTTGAACAGCCGAGTCCAGCCTCTCGCACGAAGCTGCAGGACTAGCGAGGAGAGGAAGCCAGAAACTGGGTCTAAGAAATTACTTGCGGACGTCCCTAGGGGTCACCACCCACCCCCTCCCACGTGTTCGGGTGGAGGGTCCCGGGGAAATTTGGTCCTTATCACCTCCCTCAGGGCGACGCAGCGAGCCGTGTAGGTCGCCGCACAGCTAGACTCCTGCTGGAAGGGGAGGAGGAAGGGTGGAAGGACACCCGAGGAGACGTAGGGGTGGGTAGAACAGCGAGGACACTGATATTGTCGCCCCTAGCCGCAAGGGAGGATCAGGAAGCCAACCCCTTGCAAAAACGGACTCGCTACATTAGTCCTGGGGTTACTAGCCTCAAAACTTAATTTCACTTAAAACTGGCAGTGTTGTTGAAGTTTCTGTCTCTAAGCTCAATAACTCCTTAAAGACGTTGGACCCGTAAAAATTCAAAATTTTATATTTGCGCCAAACACTGTTCAACTGTTACACATCAGATAACATGTCATTTCCCCAAATAAAAAAAAATTGGTCCCATAATTTTAGCATAATCACCTATGAAAGTCACATAATGGCGGTTGTGGTGCAGCCAAAATAATAAAAACTGATGAACTTGCAGAAACAAGGTAATTCATGTTGATACTTAATGATATGAGCTACTTCAAGACACTTTTGTAAACGCAAAGGGATACGATTTTGTATTTTTTGAAAATTGATGAAAATTACTAAATTTTTGCACAACTTTGACTTTTGGCTACTACTGAAATTTTCAAAACTAACTTATGTCAAACATGTCATAAAATGCATTGATACATTGACTTTCAGTTCCTGTAATTTTGAATACATTAGTTAATTTTTTTTTTTTATTTTGACTACAGCGCAATGGCCATTTTGGGACTTTGATGAGTGATTATGCAAAAACTATGGGGCCGAAATTTTTTTTTATTTGGGGAGATTACGTGTTATTTGATGTGCAAAAGTTGAACAGTGTTTGGCACAAAAATAAAACAAAATGAAATTTTACGGGTCCAACGCCCTTAAATTATTTTCATTCAAAACGGCTAACAGTTTTTATGGGATTATAATACTGACACCATGTTTAATTAGTCTTTGAATATTTTTTTTCCAATTCGTATTACCATTAACTGACAAAATCTAAGGTCCTTATCACATTGAAGTTAACATGACGTTATAAACGTTATTTTTGAGGGACAAAAATATGACGTGAGTGGTGAGTTTGTATCCGTGTTCATAATTAGGTTACGGAATGTGTGTAGTTATGAAATCGCTACGTGGGGCTACAAACTACATCCTATATTTTTAAAAAAATGTTGATTGAAAGGACAATTATTTCTGTATACACATTAACCGGTAACAACATAGCAATTGTACGTAAGATGTTTTGCTATGCAGTTTTAAACTTTACTATGCGCGTGTACTAATGAAACTGTTTCAACGTGGTGTACATTGCCCTTAGCCAGTGGGTTCCCTAAGGGCCGTATCTATAAACTTTCGAAGGCGATGTTAGCAGACATTCACCTGGCAGTTTGCCAACTACTCGCATCCTATATACGACTTTCGAGAGCTTGCCAGCTGAAAGCGCTTCCACATCCTCTTTAAGTGTAAATATGACAACATAGCACCACTTTTCTTCCTTTAGCTAGTACGCAGAATGAATATAGGAACGCACCCTGCAATTTTCGATCGTCTTCTCTGACATTTAACGTTTGTTGTTCATATCTGAGATGATGTTACTGTCTTTGGATTTAAGACGTAAAAGCAATATTTTTTGTGAAGGTTAAATACGTTTAAAAGTAGTATTTGTGAGAGATTTTTTTCAGTGAGCAAAATAATGTGTTTGTATGTAGAGCAGTACAGATTTTACAAATGCTTAAAACTAATGTTTGTACTATTCAATAAAGAAATACATAAAACGGAAAATAAAAAAACAACTATGGAATAACCTGTCACACGAGTCACTTGATGAAAGTACGAGAACATTTTAAAATTTAATCGTTTATTTTTATAGCTGAAATAATTATCGTAAAAAAACTAACGAATATATTAACATCATAAACACGTCAGATAAAATGTGTACATACAAAAAACGTTTTCGTTAATGTGTGTTTACCGTCATTTTCGCACAATTTCTCTCTTATTTTCGAAACAAAGTTACAACAATTGCAAACATATACAGGTGCAGTAACAATTTTGGTTTGTGAAAAGTCTCACCTTGTAGCAAACCCTCCATGGAATATTGCATACACTTTAAACGGATCTGGTATACTTAACAGTAGCTATTGTGTATTGAAAACTTTCAAGTAATTCCTAAACGCGTTCCAATCAAGAATATCTTTTAAAAATGTTGCAATTTCTCATGTAACAAGAATCGTTTGACAGGTTATGCCAGAGATCTGCCGCCATTGTTATAAAGACACAATGAAAACAGCTAAACAGGCTTTCGAATCACCGTCTGACTACATTCACCTGAAAGTGGATGGCTGTTCACTTGCAGGTAGTCAACCAACCAACGTGTTTCGGCCGAAACAGACTTTCGGTGATTGGATAACAACCGAAAGTCGTTTATAGATACTATTCTTCCTCCACCATTGTATTCCGCAACAGCTCATTACCCACTTCATTTCATCTTCCCCTGTGCTTAATATCTAGCCGTAAAAAGGAAAGGGAAAGAAAGATGTAGAACGAAGTACTGAAATGATCAAGGATAAAATCTGAACTACTCATCATAATTCGATGGGACATTTTTTGCCGAGTAGATACTTTACTAGTGGACGGACGTCTGTATATTCAACACTATACAGAACAATACTTTGATTTCAAAGTAAAAAATTTAGAACCCTTTGCAGAAAAATAATATGATTCGAAATGGAAAAATTTTATTTGACGGTTTTTAATATAATACTAGCCACAGCTCTGTGAGAATCAAACTTTAAAAAGACGAAAGTCATAATTTGGGGGTCATTTTACTGTCCGAAAACCATGTGTGAAGTGTTTTTCAGTTGTTAATATTATTTTAAAATCAAAACGCGAGTATTTTTTTAACTCGGTTATTATAGAGATAATAATTAAAATTAAATTTTTCCACATTCACACACACATATATATATATATTTATAAATGAAAGCTGACTGACTGACTGACTGACATATCAAACTGCAGCCCAAACCACTGGACCTAGAATCGTGAAATTTTTGTGGGGGTTCACCTCAGGTCGTAGGCGAGCACTAAGACGGGATTTTTCGAAATTCGACCTCTAACGGGGTGAAAAGGGGTGAAATGTGTTTCCGAAGAAACATAGATAGAGCTCGAAGCCGACGGCCTATCATCGTGATTTTTACCTTAATAGGACACTCGTAAAAATGCATATTGGCCAATTTAAGGATTTTTCGAAATTCAACATTTAAGGGGGCGAAAAGACCTTAAATGTGTTTCCAGTCAACTATCGATATCTATCGAACCCTTCAGGTTAGAGAGTTGATATTCATTTCAAAATATTGCTTACGTAAATACCCAAAAAGTAGTTTTAGGTTTCTATGAAATTCGACCTCCAGGCAGTAAAAAGGGGCAAAATGTGTTTTTTTTAATCGTCTATATCTTTGAAATACAATTGGCTATCGTCATGATTTTAACTTTAATTGGTTACTTTTACAGATGTCTATGACAGGACTCAAAGACGTTTCGAAATTATTCAAGGGGGTGAAAATACGTGAAATGGGTTTTCGATTATCCTTCCATATCTATCGAATCAATCGAGATATCGAAATGCTCTTTGCTTTAAATTGGTGCTTTTGTAAGTATCCCAAGTACCATTTAAAATATATTTTCCGAATTTGTCCCTAAACTGGTTAAAAAAAAAGGGGGTAATGTGTGTTTTCGACTCACATTCGATATATATCGATCCCATAGCTTTTTATACGGCGACGTGATTTTTGTTTAGGATTGATGCTTATTCAAATACCTAAAAAGTGATTTCAGGAATTTTCGAAATTCGTCACCTAAGGACGTGAAAAGGGGTGAAAAGTGGTGAAAATATTTTCAATTAATCGCCGATATATCTTGAACCCAGCGGGCTAATGTTGTGTTTTTTACGTCCACGAGATACCAATAAAGTATTCTAAAACGTAATTCAAGGGTTTTTTGAAATTTACTCTTTAAGGTGGTGAAAATACATCGAAAGTGTTTTAGATAAATCCTCGATGTCTATCGAACCCGTCGAGATATACAATAATTTTTGCTTCAGGATGATGTTTACAGACATTATCGCAAAACGGTTTTAAGATTTTTCGAAATTCGATTTCTCAATACTGTGCAGGGGTGATATGTGTTTTTTTTAGTGAATGATCGATTTTGATTCGACTGAACGGGGCTAGCGATGTGATTTACACTTCAGTTGGATACTTATACAAATGTCTAAGATGTAAATTTAAAATATTTCGAAATTCGACACCCAAAAGGGTGAAAAAGCACAAAATTTGTTTTCCATCAACCCACGGTATCTATCTAACCAGTAGCGATATTGAGGTGTTGTTCGCGTCAGAGTGATGCTTACGTAAATATTTTTTAAAAAATATGTATGTAATTTTTTTCTTTATAAGAAACGTGATTATTAAGAATAAAACTAAGTTGGTCAATATTCAAGGCAGACGATCCGAAAATCAGGAACGAGCAGCGAGAAACAACCTATACGGGAGTTTCACTCTACAGTAACCTATCGAGACGTGGTGTTGTACAACCTCTATGAGCCCAGGACACAGATATTTTATTTCTTTAATAAAATAATATTTTCATGAATTATTTTGACGTTACGTGACGCAGTTGTTTGTTACTCAGGACTAAATTCCGCGAGGTTCTGGGCTCGAATTCCGTTATAAGCTGCGTACGAACGTTCAATTCTGACACACAAAAACTACAAGGCAGATCGAATTAGTGCAATTTACATGTAGTCTTTAAAAGGGGTAAAATTGCAGTTCGTTTTTCACTTAGGTTTCTCTACAATATCATTTGACATATCGTCGGTATACTGCCAAAAGTGATTAAGTCATAAATCCTATTTCATTTAAAAACAGTATTAAATTGTAGATATTAACAAAAATGTGGTATGTTACTATACTGTGACACAACAGTGCGAAACGACGAATAGACTGTAAACTTGGGCAATTGTTCGTGAACAACATATACATATTCCTAGCACTTTTATAATTTTATCTCATTTTGACTTTGTCACTTTTGGCAGTAAACCGACGATTAATGGCAATAAATTTATAGTGAATATTTTGAAAATATATATTTGAGGGCACCGTCACCAATGGTTGTGCACAGGATAAATCACATGTTTTTCATTCGATTAACCTCTTACCTTAGGTGTCTGTAACTACCCCACAACCTCAAATTGGCAAAGCTATAAATAAGGCCCAGGCGAAGTCGCTGTTAGTGGCAGGGACAAACTTAAGATTGCTTTTCGCGTGGACAGCTATAGCTACTTATCCTGCCGCAGAATTAGTTCAACTAGCCGCTTGGACATTCTAACACTTGATGACTGAAGTACCAATCTTGTGTACAAAGAGGTTTTACAATTAAAGTAAATATTATCAGTTACGAATAATGCTCGCGAGCAAAGCCGTGGGGACTGCTAATATATATATATATATATATATATATATATATATATATATATATATATATATATATATATATATACATACGTATATATATACACATACATATATATCTATCGTTGTTTCAAACTCTTGTTTTTTATAAAAAGGGTCACTGACTATTGTTGCCTAAGCAGACGTTCACTAATAAAAAAAATATCTGCTTGGCCAAATAAGTTCCATCGAGTTGTGATGGCCAGTAGTGCTGAAAGTACTGTAGTTTTATGTCAATTAGTTTCCGATATTTTGGGAAAATACTGTTTTAAAATTCGATGTTCAGAGGCCCGTTACTCCCTTAATATTGCGTTTAGGTGAAAAGTGCAAAATATGTTTTCGCCATAGTTTTTCGTGAGGAACACGCAAGCGGAGTTTGTCTCCCTATTTAAGAAACATCCTGTATATATTAGAATGCTATTCGCGTTAAAGTGAGAACATTCGAATTACTAGTTATTAATTTGTCCTTTCTAACAATGTGTACATTTAAGCGATAAACAAAATGTACAGATATTTCCTGCCCAACTTAAAAGTTGACGTCTAAGGTAAGATGTCCAGGCCAGTGGTGCAAGTGTCTTGGGTTTGATTCCAGGCCGGGACGGTAAACGTACACTTACTTCCCCGGGTTGAGAACTGGGTGCTGTGTTGCCCCCTTATCTACATACAGTGGAAGACAACACCTTTACATCCTCTTATAAACGAGCCTCGGATGATCCATCTGAGGGCCAAATTATGCCTCAGGCTGGAAACTCATTGTATATGTAAATGCAGGACTGTTTATTTATAACTCAGCATATGCTCGTTATGAATGTGAAAGCAAAACCAATAGTGTTGTTTAATTCACATTATTCCATACGCACAGAGTACCACAGGATGATAAAAGTAACTGTCTTGATCTGGTATAGTCACCCTAATGAACTGCCATCTTCGAAAGTTCCATGTAATGAGATTTGTTAAGATTTCCTGTCTGACATAGCACAGACATTACCATCTTAAGGAAATGATCTTTCATTTATTTCTAACAATTCAAATATTTTAACCAAATGCTCTGAAAAAATTTGAGACTGTACACTCATACGATACACAATTTTACCAGAGCGATTTTTAAAATAATGTACCGTTTGCTAGCAAAAAAAATAGTTTTGTTTAATTTTTGCTGATTTTGACAACAAAATATGTGATATTTCAGGTGCAAAAATCTAAAAATCCGTTTGGTATATTGCAACAGAAAAAGTCAGATACAAAAGATGATATATGAGTGTTAAAACTGTAAGAATGTATTTTTTAAATATTTATTAATTTCCGTTAAAAGAAATATTTTTAAAAACACTGCGAAACTAAAGAGCGAGGCCTTAAGCACTATCGAATTGTTACACCTTCGCAACCTTTCTTAGTTTTTGATTAGTAATCTTCCGGAGGAAGAGAGTAATTTTTTTCAAATGGTTACAGTTCTAGTACAGGTAAGGTTAATTCTACTACAGATTAGAAAGATCAATGTTAAAAGTTTGGCACAGGGAAATTTTCTACCGCTTGAGAGCTGAAGTCGGTAAGGGGTTCGAACTGACCAATCACAGAGCTTTCCTGAATTTTAAGCTACATGAAGTTGGAATTTTTAAATGCCAAATTGGTTTCTTTTCACTTTCAAATTAAGTTAAAGAACTCCTGTCATTTCCAAGCCTATTTAAATTTAATGTTACTAGTGTTTCGTATTTTCCTGGTCTCTTAGATATTGCAACGAAACTAACGGCAGAAATGTTCCCTGTGCCAAACTCTCTCACCAGAATTACATTTTCTCTCCAACCTGTAGTATAATTAACTTAAGTATATCAATAGTAGTCAAGCGATGCCAACTGCCTCGATGTAGAAACTATTTGATATGCCTTGTCGAAGAATAAAACATTTTAGAAATATTGGAAGGCCAAATAAAATGCAGAAATTCCATTATTCGTTTACATTTGCAGAATGAAAACGAGTGCCTCTTCGTAGTTTAAAACATCCCTCGCAGCTTCCTCTTTAAACCCGAGTCATTGCGGGTTGCCACCCCTGATGCTTTTCAAAGGCGGAGTGCTAGAAAGAGGTTTATTTAAGCCACCTAACATCCGTCACCCACCGTGAAATATTCCCCACCCACACCCCTCCATTTTTCACTCTTCACTCATCTCTGATAAGTCGCCCGTGGCATTTTCGAGAGCACTGTGACGTAAAATTAACACCCTGCGCTTCTCACCACCAAAAACACATTTCAAATTTTCTTTCACGGGACTGCAGCATCACACGAACATTTTGAACTTCAAAATTGTTTTTATTGTTATTTAAGATGGAGAATGACAGTAATATCTACAGTTAAATACATTTTATGTGTTAAAACATTATGTAGATATATTCTTGTTCGAAATTAAATTGACCTACTGCATTATCAAACTTTGTAATAAGATTAAATCACAACGTTCCATGTCCGTTTCATTATTTTAGACTGTGTCAATTGTCTACGATAAATTGACCCAGGTTGTCACTAGTATGTAACCGTCTATGTTGACAGGTGAGGATGTAAACCCTTCCAGACACCGAAAACCTTTACCACAGTTTATTAAAATTGTAAAAACATAGGAGCCTAAAATATATATGGTCATAGTGGTAATGTAGTATTAGCGTAATGACCACCTTGCTATCTTCACTGTGAGGCAGATTTTATTTTCTCTTAGCGTTAATGAACATAAGCCTAATTTGTCGATTATTAACAGTAATTCCACTGTGTTCAAAGTTTTTTAGAGTAGCACTGCAGTGTTCGTCCCTACGGGCCAGTGTCCCAAAATAGGTAATTTAAATAGTGATACTGAGTTCATGGCTAGTTGCTGATAACCTCAAGAACTAATGGATGTTCCATTCAACTGCTTCCGTTGGCTTAGTACTACAAAAGTTATTGGTGACTTGTTGACTCCAGACTACGTCATAAAGAGGCTGTCTAATGAGTCCTGACATGATTCTAAGCAATAATATCTGTTCATTTCTTCTGGTGTACACAATGTAGAGTTTCTACAGGTCTGAAAAACAAGGAAAACTTGGAAGAAAAGTCAGGTTAATTTCTTATGTTGCCTGGAAATCCAAAGGTTCAAAACAAAATTTAGACTACCTAATTTTACTTTCTTGTAAAGCCCTGCATATGCACAAATTTTGTGAATGACAACAATATAAATTCTTCACATGTTGTCAGTAGGTAATAGAAAACACAGATATGCCAGTTTTCGATAGATTGCTATGTTCTATAGCATGTAGAATAAGATATTTCTAGAAATGTTCGTGATCATAAACCACTTATGATTATATATTTCATTGTGTATCTATTTACTAATTTTTTTTAGCATGTTTTAATGTATGGTAATGCCTCTTTAGAATCTGTGCACATGCGTAAGAGCAGTTCTATAACTAGCATTTTCTGGCTATTTGGTAGATAAATTTGGCAAAGACAGGCAAACTATCCACAGTTCTTTTTCAGTAAGGAGGAGTTAAATTTACGTGGTATTTTTCTTACACGTTTTTTTGTAATTTATTTATGTCACGCATAAAAAATCTTAGTGGTCGTCTGGGAAACCCGAAAAATAGTCAGCGAAATTTGACACTTCTTTTCTGTAACTACCCTGCAATGAGCTAAGGTGTAGTAGTGCAAATTCTGCCAAAACTTGCTGGAAGTTATTTGGGAAAACATATTCTGCAGAGACCTACGAGCGTATAGTTCAGTTGTCTGTCGAATCTGGGACGTGAAGTCCTGCCCTCCAGTACCTACCCTGTATGCTAATATTTTATTAATTGATAAAGTGGGGCCGCGGTGGCCGAACGGTCAGACCATTCGCCTCCTACCAAGGCGATCTGGGTTCGATTCCCGGCGGGGTCGGACTCCGCATGTGGGAGTCGTGCCGGACGGCGGGTTTTCTCGGGGATCTCCCGTTTCCCCGCCCCTTTCATTCCGGCGCTGCTCCATACTCATCTCATGTCACCCCTCATCAGCGCTGAAGACCTCGATGTTAAGGCACCCGCCTGGTGGCCGTGTGTTTGTGTGAGTGAGGTACGGCGCCAAGGGCGATGTTGACCGGCTCATCTGGTGCGGTATCGCCTCTACCGTAAGAACTGAAACGGCGTGCAGTGGTATCGTAGAACACTCGCCTGACTGACACTTTCAATGGTGACCCCATCTTTTTATTGGTGGAAATTTTTAAGTAAAGTCCAATACACATCTCTAGTGTAGTTTCACACGAATACCTTCAGTAGCTGTTTAGATGTAATATATTGAAAAAGCCGTTTTAAGCTATTTTGAGGGGCTCTGAAATGGTCTATCTAATTAACGTGATGTTTTGAAACTACTATTCCGATGTCGTTTGAAGTGTTTGTTCTTTTCATAAATGCACACATTAGAAATACGTTTAGTAGTTTCTTAGATAAAAGCGTCCTGCTAGCACGCTGCTACGCTGGCTACAAGGCAGGCAGGCAGGCACCTTAAGCGTTGACCTGAAATCTCTCACTCACTCATTGATAAAGTGAAGCACGATATTAACGACCACTTAAAAATGCTCGTCGTCGAGTGCGAATGTCAATGCACTCCATGTGAAAGAGTATGCAAGTAATTGTGGGGGAAAATGGAAGTACGAGACCGAATACAAATGCTGAGTGATCATGTAGTTTATATTAAACATATTAATGCTCTGGACAGTACTGTACTACAAATGCTGGCCGTAAGAAAATATACGACTATGTATCTTTAAATCCGCATCCGAGTATTTCTAGACACCTCACTTGTTTCCATGTTATTTAACCAATTATTAAAAGGGCCTATATTCTGTGTGGTATGTGAACGAAGCATTGCTTAACGCGATGTCATAGTAGTCACATACTATTTTTATCTGTAAAATTAAACCAATAAAATTATTTCAGTCAGCACAGTCTTGGTGCACTAATTTGTAGGGCAATGAGTGTAATGTTTGTGTGTAGCCATTGTTATCTTGCTACACTGATTTTATAAATTTGGTAACGCTTGACTCATTTAAAAAGTTTTCTGTAATTTGTAAACATATGTCTTCTACCTTTAAAAATATAATACGAGTTTGTTTGTTTGTAACAACAATAGTTAAACAGCGCATTTCTCCCCGCTATATTAGCTAATTTGACCCATAAGTGTAAATCATCAATGGTCGGTATTACCACCTGTGGGTTACATCTGGGTAAATTTTATCTCCTGGATAGATGACAAGTTTCGTCATACGACCTCTAGGTAGGCCAAACTAGATGGCTATTTAACCTGAGGTTGAAGCTCTGGATAAGGCGAATACGGCAGTTAAATTTGGCGTTGAAAATGGCAGGTGTTTAACTTTTATTTGTGCTGTTTTGAAGTTAATTTCTCGAGCCAAAAGAAAGTTATTGTTACATTTCTCGTCATCTCAAATTGTGTAGTCGTCTTGTGCATGTAAAAGGATGTAGAAAGTGAAGGATAATATTTGTAAGAAAGAAAATTGCTTACTTAACCTAACGTTATAAACATGCCATGAATTTATGGTATACAAAATTTTAAAAACGTTTATTAGTTGTGTTATTTAAATGTGTCTCCATTTTTAATTTATATTTATAAATTTAGAAATTAAAAAAACCATGATCACCCATATGGACAATTTAAATCAATATAAAACGATTAGCTGTGTCATTCACGTTTCTTTCAATTTTTTTATTTTTTCAGGAATGAAAGCATTAAAATAAAAAAATTTACCTTAAAAATTTACAAAAAATTGTGGTGTATAGCAGCAGAATATTTTCGGAATAGTGGTACAGTGAACAGACAAGGAATCTAAATATGAAAGTGCAGCAGGGCTCTGCTGTATCTATATGTTTCTGGCGTAAATAAACTGCGCCCGCTTCCTGCAGAGCTTGGCGAGGCAGAAACAACCTTGATAAATATGTCGCGCCGTTTATTTTGCCTCGACGCGCGCGGCTAGTCACGAAGAGCGAGAGCCCAGGCCAGAGACGACGTAGGATCTTCCACCATTTTTTTTTTTTAACATACACACGTGATGACGCATGACCCAGGTGGGAACCCAGCATATAACCCCCTTACCCCACCCCCCTGTCCAGGGGAACCCTCGGTAGCGAAGCGATGATTCAGGAGCCGCGGTAACTCAGCGTTTCCACCGACGCAAGGGCCATTCGTTAATCGACTCCTGGCGGGTGGTTCATTTTGCGGGCGTCCTGCCCCACTCTCTGCCCCCCTCAGCAGCATACAAGGTGGGAGGGGGGAGTCCTTCCTACCCCACAGCTCACTCGCCGGGCAGGATTTCCAAAACCTCCCCCTCCGACGGCCTGCCCCATATCCGACCGTGTGGCAAAGCGGGTTAATGAGGCATGAAGCAACTGTGCCGTCAACCCCTTCCAACCACCCAGACGAACTCTTCGCGAGCCGTATCAGCAACGCCATCCACCCTCTCATGAATTTTACATCTTCTCGTCAGAGGGTATAGCGCTCCGTTAGCGAGGGAGGGAGGGTGCAATCGAAAAACGCGAAGAGCTTTCTATCCCTTAGCATCCACCCAGAGTCTGTGTACGGTGCTTCTCCGAAGCGGATGTGACATACGCCGTGTTTGGCCTGGTGGTGGGGGGGGGGGGGATTTTGTTGCTCAAGGGAGACCCGTGCAACCGGAAACCATATCGCGCAAGTGAAGTAAGCGTGGGTTTTCCGGTCACGGCATCGCGGTATGGATGTCAGATCCCGTGAGAAGTTCGCTTTTATACATTGACTACACGCAGCGCGTGGCTATCAGGCATAAATTATTTACCCGTGGGAGCAGCAAATTGTTGCAAGGACCATTCGGCTCACTATTTATGATTATTGCGAACATTATTTTTTAATTGTAAAAGGTGATTAATAAACGTATAAACGACACACAGATGTGGTGAAATGAGATTTTAGTGTGTAGCAATTTTTTCTAATATATATATATATATATATATATATATATATATATATATATATATATATATATATATATATGCTAAATTTTTATTTTAGTAATAAATATTACATGAAGGTGTACTCGAGGGGTGATTTACATTAATAATAAATACATATCGTATGAAAGGGTACCCGAAGTGTGATTGATTTTAATATTGGACACATATCGTATGAGAGGGTACTTGAGGAGTGAAGGATTTTATTAATAAATGAATATCGTATGAGTTACCCGAAGGCCAGGTTACCGCACCCTGGATGCAGACAAATAACTGGGGGCCCGTATGCATGACAAAACACATCAAAGGTTTTTTTTTAAATAAAAGTACTCTAATGAAAAATAATTCTTAGTTGTACAAATATAGGAAAAACTGCTCAATATTTAAACACCAACTTAAGTGTAACCTACCGAGAGTTTTTAAAATTTATAGTTTATATGCAAAACTATCTCATAATCGTAATTTTTTCTGTTCTGTATTCTTCGTACAAACTGTAAAACATATGGAAATCTTCAAGGATACTTTTGTAATTGCACAGATATAAGTTTTGATATTTTCCTAATAATGTATAAATATGCAAGAGTTCAAAAAAAATATGTTTTTAAAATACAGCGGCTTTAATGTTAGTAGTTACAAATGTATTATGATGCGCCTAAGTGAATTTTAATTGCAAATGTTTTCATTATTTGAACATTAGGTTAGTTCTCACTGTTTCTACGAATAGAGAATAGTAAAAGTGTTTAAAATATTTTAACTACTGAATGAATCGCATTGTGCAAAACGTTTTGTACTTTCACAAGTATTTTCCTTTGAGACATGTGGTAAAAATACTTCAGTAAGACTGTAAACGATTGTTGAATAATTACTTTAAAAATGCTTATAAATATCCAAAATTGATTTTAAAGTATTGTCACGGGGGTCTATCGGGAATACATCCGAGATCGAACCAGATTATCAGAAGTCCTTAAAGTGGACTAACTTCAGGGGCTAAGCGTTGCTCAACATAACAATCAGGGGCAAAACAAAACATATCTGAGACTACTCGCTTCTATAGCTTATGCAAGAGGTTCAAAAATAAAGAGCGTAAAGATAACACACTCTGTAAAGAGCACGTGCGTATTCCTTATGTAGCACCTGAAATAAAACATGATTAGAACAACTTAATACTAGACTGAAAACTTAATAAAACTGGTGCCAGAGAGAGATCATTTATAATTAAATTAAAACATCTACAGCTTCATTTAAAATACAAACATTTATTAAAGAAAATTATTATTTATAAAATTAATCACAGAAACTGGAATCTGGCAAAATAGGGTAAAAAAAGTTATAATTAAAATTTAAGAACTATTCAAACATTTTAAAATACTGACAAATAACAATTATTTAGACAGAAGTTAACATTATAATGTTTTCAAGGGAACAAGTGAAGAATTATTTAAACCAAATTACAAATGAACAATTAAAATTTATTTAAGAGTTTCATTTAACCAAATTATTCTCATTACAATTATTTCCTTCTATTCCAAGTTAAGTTAAACTTTGGCGTATATGTGGGCGTTCAGACAGAGAATCGCGCTCTCTCCCGGTTTAGTTTCTCATAACTGAAATTATTTAAATCTTAACTTTCTTACTTTAACTTTCATTTTACCTTCTATCTTTAACTGTGCCGTCTGCCTTGAAATAAAACAAAATAAATCACTAAACTTAACATTTACTTAACACTAAGGCCACGACAGGCGGCATACTTAAGATTTGTGGCCAGGGCACCCCATCCTCCGCTCCCGGCCAAGCCCTTGGAAGCAAGCTTCTCTGCCGACATCAACACTAATAATATCACTAATATCTCGCTAATCGAGCTCTCCACCGACATTATAGCCCTTGGGAGGCAGATTCCATCCCAAGGCTGACGATTCACGCTATGATTCTACACTGCAAACAGCCTGAGGTTCCCGTCAGGCCTCCGGACCCGGCAACACGTCCATTGCTGGCAGACGAGGAAGATTAACTCCTCGAAAATGGCGTCCAACGGCCCCGTCAACGCGGACTCTCCTGCCGAGTCAGCAAATCTCTGGCCAGTAACCTCGGTGTTGTCAACACCCGGGCACAGAGTTTGACAACTAACACCCCTTGTTGCCAGGCGAACAACTGTTCATCTTGCTAGGAGAGGTGGCTAACCCGTGGCAACCAGGCAATTTCCTAGATGTACTCAGCGAACCCGACACAAAGACGAGCGTTCGTTGCGAAACAACCAGAGCCTCCGCCTTCCCACATCAGAGTAAATATGAGTAGTCCAGTTCCAAAACTCTCCTTGTCTATCACCAAGGAAAAATTAGTTCTGAACACTTTTGTGTAGCTTTTGAATGTGCGCTAAATTTTACGTGATGAAAGTTTCCAAAACTCGCCTTATTCAATTACAGATACACTTAGAAAAACTGCTTTGGCCATGTCACAAATGGGCTCGCAAATCAGTTTTTCGCGATTTGCTCAAGGGGAGTTTTGGAAATGGACAACTCATATCTTTCCAACTCTCCAAACGAGACTAAAATAAAATTTTAAAATTTACGACGTGATAATATATAAAAATATTTCTTGCGTTTGCACATTACCAAGCATGTATTTAAAATGTTAAATTAATTATCAGTAGTGTTAAATATTTTGTGAGAACTTTCGTTTTATTATTTTTTTAAGTACAAGTGTAAAACATCCCCAAGCTAAAAAACCTTTCACGTAAACAAACGGAATGTTAAGTAGTAGATAAATGCATTAAGTGATACAGGCTGTTCAGGATAAACTGAGTACTGCTAACAATTTTCTGTGAGCCATTATGCCGCCATCTTTACTATTTGTTACACGAAAACTTCAGTGTAACTGTAACCAAGTGTAAACATTTCACTACTCTTAAAACTATACTTCTATAGCCCCAATAAATACATTTTTTTTATTATTTTAAGTGTTGGGAAGTGCTCAGCTTAAAGTGAACAGCCTACAGTAACCCATACTTTCCATAGATGAAGTTAAGAAATCGAATAACAGAGGTTGTGTTAAATATAAAAGTGTAAAATGTTTAATTGTGATATATGAACGTACGAAATTCATATTACGGAGCAGCGAGTAGCTTTTTGTGCGCGCCTTTGAAACGTTTTCCATGCAGTGGTGCCTTCGCTGACCTGTATTGTCCGCTGCATTCGCCCAGTAAATATTTTCAAATTAAAAACCAATAGGCCGTTCCCGCACGCCGATACAGTTACATGAAACGTTCCTGGTACACTCAAATAACGGAACTGATATCTGTGAAGATCATCCATGCCAGTGGAAGTATTCGGTTACGCCAATTATTCTAAATTACCTCGTGTGGGCTGTCAGCCGTATTTATTTCCCAGATTCGTTCTTTTTTTTTTTTCCGCCCTTGCAGCTGTGATTGAATGAAACTGTGCACATTTCAGTACGGAGCTATCTACATTAAAGTATTTGTTTTAAGTAACCAATTACAATCTTGCAGCAATAGAATTTATATTGAAAATATATTTTAATGACTATACTTCTCAATGAATCATCTCTAAGACATATGTTTCATAAAGAGAATAATTTTATATTAAATACCTAAAGGGATGTTGCCACAAAAATAATTTTCAAAATAAACACAATTATCAGAACAAACAATAAGATACATTCATTCTCTCGTATCAAAGAAAAAGTTAGTAATAGGAAAGATAAGCTAAATTTTCTGTACAAAAATAAATTTGTATTTTTAGCAGTGGAATACATAGTACATAAGAGAAATCGTTCACAAATAATTTGGGGGGGGGGGGTATATGTTACTAGGTTATGTTTTCGAAACGCCTCTTTTGTTATTTTTCTTGCGGGTAATTAGTTTGAGACACGACTGGCCATGTATCTCGTTTAAATGTATTGAACTGAAATATTAACTAAGTTTCTTAATTAGGCAGCATTGATTATTCTTGTAAAAGATTTACTTTCAGAAGTGCGTTTTCGAATAACATTTTTTATATTATTTCATTATTTCTTATTTTAATTCAAATGTTACATACTTAGTAGGTAAAGCCTGTAGTACCACAAAATTAGAAAAAAATCTTTAAGTTGTATGTAGGAATGTTTGAAATAATTTAGTTATTTCGTATGTACAGAATACCCCAGAATTCTGGCATACGTTCTAGAAAAAGAGGACCTTGCATTAACGATAATAAATGAAATATTATTGCTAGTGATATAAATTTTTACTGTGCGAAAATATAATGCGTACTCTCTGCCAACAATTTATGATTCAGTAAATCCGATTACTGTATATTTTCTAATCGAAATCAAACTTACCCACTTATAAACGTCATAAATTGACTATCTGCACGACTTTGAATTACTTTATGATCAAAATAAGAAACGCAACTGATAGTTTTAAATTTTATATGAATCGAGCGTGATTCAATTTCGATATGCTAATGTAGAAAATCTTAGAAAAGTCTGTCCGGAATGAAGAGACTTATAGAATCAGTTACGAAATACTGACAGGCACACTACTGCGAAAGTATTATTTTCGGCGTGCAAATTTTGCAGTTAAAATATTTAGCGAGTTGAACAAGTTATCTCGAATGGTTATTACGTCATACAAATGTGTCATTTACGTCCTATAATTTTGCATATGATTTTCGCATAGTGACCCATAAAAATTAAAATAATAGTTTATTTGGGACTTGCGAATAGTGACAACTGACTAACTATAGTAATGTTATTCACAACATAGAAAATACTTCTTGGTACTTGATAACAATAATAATGTCATGCCTGAATAGGTTTTTTTAATTGGTGACAAATGCTATTCAATTTAAGTTTTTACCAAAATTTGAAAAATCCAAAAAAATTAAACACGTCACCTCATTACTACAACAATGTCACTGCAGAAGTAACAATGTGTCCTGTAGAAAAAGAAGATCGCTTTCTGACTTCTACATACTTCTTAGCAACATACTGTAATTTCTACAGACCAGGCCGCCTTAGCATCAATGCTAACAGTACCGTCAACAAAATTAGGTTATTTTTAATCGAATGTGAATAGTAAAACAGTACTTTTTTTTAAACTGTACGACAGTGCGTACAACAATACGTCTAAATTTAAATGAACTTTGGTTAGAGATGATTGTATATCGCGAAATTTGTTGTGTCAACACGCCCTTGAAAACACCGTAGTTTCTTACAACATGTATGATTGGGTGACATACATCTGACATAACGTAGCTGTACGCAGACCAATAACAGGCATCAGATATTACAATAGCTGGATTATTATTGGATCAGTCAAATAGGACACCTCCGCATACGGGGAAAAGCAAGTGACCTTTAATATGCTGAACGTTAGTTGAAACCCAGCAAATAGTCAAGTTTTCCCGCGATAAACCATCATCTTTAATTATGGTACGTACAACTATACGTCTTCTTTCAACCAAGTGATGGTGCATACAATAATATTTCATTAACCTGAATAAAGGTGCACACAACAACACTTCTTCATTTAACTGAAATATGGTACGTACAACTATACTACCTCGTTTAACCAAATTATGGTACATACAACAACATTCCATTTACCGAATGATAATACGTGAAACAAGACTCCTTCATTTATCTGAATTCAACAATAATTCTTCGAATTACAACCTAGCAACTTGGGTTACTTTACCTAAGCTTCATCTGCATGTAAGACAGGAAGTATGTAGAACACATAAATCGGAGAAAGCAGTTGCAGTGGAAAATGGCTGATTTTGCGGTCCTTAACAGGTACAAATTTTTCATGCAGAGTCCCAAACGATTTGTAGACTTCTATCGCTTATATTTTGTAGCCTAACAACATGACATTGCCACAGCTGAATGTCTCACAGAACGGTGTAGCTGCAAGAAGCTTGTTCACCAGTTCAGTAACTTGCGCCTAAGGGCGTATATGAGGCATGTTGCATATGTCCTGTCGACTTTACCGCTACAGCTGTTCCACGCCTTCAACGTGCAAAATACATCCAACAAAGCAGCCAGTTTTATTTGAAATACCCGCGGCCATTTTTAATCATTTTAAGTTTTTTTATAACCTATGTTCACATAATTATTTTGTACATTTGGTCATGAAATGCCTATAGTAAAACGTACGTAAAAGTGTAAATAACATATTTATTAATTCCCGTCGTTAATTGGGGCCGCCGTTGCCTCCCCCCCCCCTACCGGTATCTCAGGTGTTAGAGCGAGTGACTTTGATGCGAAGGGTTCTGGGTTTGATTCCCAGGTCCGACTGGGTGTCAATTTGTGTTCGCCTAAACTAGTCTAAAGAACAAACTTCGCCTCAATACATTTGTCTCTCATAATTACTCAGAGTTTAACCATTGTACCAAACATTTTAAACAACATCGTAATTTTTTTTTTTTTTTTTTTTTTTTTTTTTTTTTTAATGGTCAGACCATTTACCTCCCACCAAGGCGATCCGGGTTAGATTCCCGGCTGAGTCAGTTCACAGATTTTCGCATGTGGGAATCGGGCCGGACGATGCTGTTGATTTACCAGGTTTACTCGGTGATCTCCTGTTTTACCCGCGCCCTCATTTCGGCGCTGCTTCACACACACGTTATGTCACCCTCACCATTGTTGAGAGCTGACCGAAACCTCTCACTCACTCATCTCTTCATTAAATAATTTAGTTCGTAGGGTTGCACAGAGGATATTTCTAATCCGCACGCTAACATTTTATGGTAATTCAGTGTAATGTTTAAATTTTTGTGACAGGTCTTATCCTAAGCCTCGTCACTGTCAAATGTACAAAAATTCATCGGAATGGAAAAGTTATATGAAAATTTAAGAAACATAATAATACTGCAGTGTGTGTTTCAACTTATGTAAGCAAAACATTCATTTATGGCAGTGATCATTGTCGTTAGTGTTACGAAAGCGTAGAATAGCCTGACTTTTTCCACACAATTAATACGCAGTAATTGAACAAACTCATCAAACGAAGTGAACGTATTACGTTAAAACCAGACCGAGGGAATAAATTTTATCGTGCGGCGATGATACTTTCCTGCCAGTTAAACTACATGAAAGGTATTATTTTCGTTGCTATAAATAAAAAATTTTGTACCGCGTAGCCTTATAGAACAATATGACAATTGAGTGATGTGTAGGGAGGAAGGCGTGTGAGTTAGCCCGTTGTGCCCCTGGGTGGAGTTTGCGGCTTAATATTTTTTGATAGCAGGAGGGGGGATTGTAAGATAATCCCTCTAATGGCTTTCGAATGGTAACATGTAGTGCACGTCGAAAAGGATTTGCGTTTCAATTCGTCCCAGTGCGTAATCTACTTGGGTTCCAGTAATACATTTTGTAACCTTGTCGTTTTTAAGTGACGGGACCATCGAGCTACTGAAATTTCTACAGCGGAAAACGGCGTTTCCTAAATGTGAAATCGTTTATTTATTTTTTTATTTAATTGTAGCCTGCCGTATTTCAATGCTCAAGGTTACACATATTTTCATAAATTAGCAAAAGTTTTACAATTATTTTAACTCTCTAATTATTTTTATTAATTCTGTAAAATTTAATAATGTAAGAAATTATTTAAATTTTCATCAAATAACCTTTTTGTAGTAATGTCACTTTGTTCTTCTGCGCCAAGATGTTTCTAGAGTGTCGGTGAGTATACAGTTTTACTAGTGCACAGTGCATGTTCTCTTAACGTCCGGTACGGCTAAAATACTTCTGTCCAAGGCCAACATTTCGAAAAATTTTTAACAAATACCTCCGCCAATCATAAGGCACTCCGTTGCCAAGACAATATTACATTACCTAGCATACAAGAACAAAACACTGTCATCCATTAGAATTTATTGGTTTGTGGACATACGCCATTGCTCATGTTTTCCTGATCAAACCTGTGTTGAATGACAAAGTACGAAAACTGAAACTAACAGAATTCCTCTGGGATTGCTTTTTCTCTATTTTTGTGTGTGTTTTGTATTTCTTTTTTCTTGTCCGTTTTCGTATTTTGTCATTCAACACAGGTTTGATCAGCAAAACATGAGCAATGGCGTATGCTCGCAAACCAATAAATTCTAATTGTAAACTCCCATTGCAACAAACATTTAAAAATATCACTGTCATCCGTGCGAACAATCTTAAAGGCTGTCACAAAATATTACAATAATTATTTATCACTACAACGAGGTAATTTCAATTTCCTACATGACGGTGAATCACATAAAGAACATATTGGTGAAGATACCAAAGACTTATATTGCCATCCGTAACACAGCCACGTGTACCTTAATTGAAAATTATTTTATTGCAATTACACTAAACGGGTCAAGACTTTAATTTCTCTCCAAAAGTGAATAGTTTTGAAAGATGGAGATAATATAATATTATGTTTTCTGTACTCCAAATTTTACCCTTGAAGACGGACAAATTCGATGTAATTTAAAGGATTACCAAATATAATTTAAGATTAATTTACGGACAAGTAATAAGCGCTTTCGAACAATCACTCGTTTAGACCAAGTGGAAATAAGTTCCAATTCGAGCCGTTGAAAAAAAATGTATCAATTTATTGTAGTAAAGATTACTTGCGTACAGAAAGTGAACCATGCTGAATACTTCCACGCGTTCGCTCACAACCTGGCAAACTTCTAGTGATCGAGCATTCTGTTCACTTGAACTAGAAAACGTAGCTAACTCTAGCATGTTACTTTTCGTAAAGACCTCAAATGAACTTACCAGATAGTTTTATTCGCATACACATGTAAGATGGAGCTAGACATTATGTTGTATAGTCAAAGCAAAGTAAAGCAAAAATGCGCTATGGACATTACTGGAAAAAGGATCTTTCTCTCTTTTAAATGTAAAAGTATCATTATTCTTGCTCGAATATTTATAGTGTAATAATAATGAGTTTAAATACCCGAGGTACAGAGTAAATAAGTGGTGACAGAAGCGAAAAGACGTGATTTTTATCGTACACGTTATCTCTTTGGATAGTCATGGAGTCGGAGTTTGTAGAAGATTAGGACCTATTTAATTATCTGAGAAGAAATTGACACATAAGTAACGTCACATTTACCATTTGTAAATATGTAAATTAGATACCAACAAATTACAGTATTTCTTGAAAAATAAGCGGTTGTTTATACTAATGTCTCAAATTCTATATGGCTTTGTTTACACTCTTGTACGCCCCGAGAGCTGGTACAATAACAATGGTTAAAAAGTTCCATTATGTCGCTTCTAATAGAGTTAGTTATTGTCTTATGTTGAGCCTCGAATCGTCATGTTTACATAAACCAACGTCTATAACCCACGTGGTATTGTTTACATTTAGTGCCATTCAGGATTAATTAACGACCAAACGTTTTCGCTTGAACATCCTTTATCATAAACCAAAATGTCGTACTTAAGCCTGCTGCGCGTACTTGGAATGCACGTTATGAGAGAACCTGGCAACATAAGAGGTTGAAAAATCTTGCAAATTTTGTTCAGTGTGAACAATAGTTTATTTCGTATTTGCTTCGCATGTATTAAGTATGTGTGTGTATGCATGTGAGTGTATGGGTGTAAATAAGATAGCACATGTTACTGGCGTTAGTGTTTTTTTGTATTTCACTCTTTGTGATAAGGTGTATACATTTTTGCTTCGATTGTAGTAATTTTTTTTCAGGTACAAATTTCAGATGCAATTGCAATAGATTATAATTCATTGCTGTTCGTGTATGAAATTATTTACCTCTTCTTCATTTGGTACATTCAGTTTTTATCAACTTACTTCTGGAAATTCTGAAGAACTTACCTCGATTTAAACACAATATTATGAAATAATTTATCTGCTTGTTAGATTTACATTTACTGTAAATTCGCTTTTTATTTCAAATCCTTGTTTTATTTTATTGCTTGTTGTATTATTTACGTTTTTTTTGTTTATTTCATTATTTTTTCCTTACAAATGTTAAGTGTGCGACAAAGCAGGTTTGCCTTTTAAAGTCGTCATTTTTATAAAATAAGACAGTAACGAATTAAATAATTAATACACCTCCTGTATGTGGGGAAATGTTATACTATTTAGGAACGAGAACTAGACTATATCTGGACAATACTGACCTCGGTTTTCGCCCAGGCATGGTTTGGGGCTCGTTCTCCGAGGCTCTGCGGTAACGGGCAGGAAAATGGAAGGGGTGGGGGTGGGACATGTAGGCAATCCTCCCTCTCCTTAACCCCCCACAGGGGTTGCAATTACACTCCCTCTCTTACCACGAGCGCGGCTGACGAGTTTCCGGCCCTGGGTGGTGTTGGGTTGCTGGGGGGGGGGGTCGTGCGTGTGGGTCTTGCCCTGTTCTGGGCGTCCAATTAACTCGCAGGGGAATTCGGCGGATGTTACGAGAACCTCCTTACTGCGGCAGAGTCGTGTCTTAACTATGCAGTGTACCGCTGGTGGAGTTCGTGCCAAACGAAAGAGAAGAAACAAGACGTTGCTGGAACAACTACGTTGGCTGGAAAATTATATAAAACTATCTTGCATGTAAGTGAAGCGAGTTTCACTTATATACATTGGAAAATAATCGTTAATATGAACAGTAAATTTTTCATAAATAAATAACGGAAAAAATTCCGAACAAGGTGCAAAAAATGGCATGACAAATTTATAAAAAAAACTGGTTTATAATGGAATAATCATCATACATTAAGAGGTCCGCCTACCTGCACGTTATATTGAAGAATCAACGGAGGTATACGGGCGACCTTGAATGCGCTTAGACCCTTCAGGGTGTTCAAGTGCGATAAAGTCGTAATTTTATATTTTTATTAAATATTGTTAGTTTTGCTATCAGTCTAGCAAATAAATACGTAATAGCAAAAAATTTACTACACTGTTTGCGGCTTAAATATACGTTATAAGTTCAACTGCGATGCTTTTATTGTAGGGAAAGGTAAATATAATTGATATTATAGTAGCGAATTTCAGATTTTTCTTCTCAGAATTTCATAAGAGCAAAAAGTAAAATAATTCAATATGGCGACTAATGCCGAGCCTTAAAATTCCATAGGATAGAGAATAATAAAACACTTCACGCCAGTTGAGTGTATTGCGCTTAGAGGCGAAACCGCATTACAAACCTTGATCACAGTCACCCTTAACACTTCTTGGTTCCTCACACACGCGAACGCAGCCTGTCTAGGGAAAAAACGGAACAACCTTAAGGGCGTTCTGGAGGGGGAAAAAATCATAACTTCATATTTCTACGAAACAGCTATAGCCTTACAGACCTTACTTGGGAGTACATTATTCTCTAACGAAAAGAAATTTATCTCAACCAGTTTTCCCATAACAGCATTTCAAAGTCAAAAATTGCATGTTTTTAGTTCATACACCACCCGGAAACCAATTAGCACAATGAAACTAAATAATTCACAGCAAACATACATATTATGGATTAGGATTTAAAAGTGTATTAAAAACCCATTCAAACATAATTTTATATTATTAAAACATTTATGAAGTAATGAATTTTTTTTTCTAATTATAGAATTTTTTTTAATACAAAAATGTTTGTATTTAGTTCTTTTATACTTTAAGCCGTAGCCCGTGCCATGCGTTTTCAATGTGAATTGTTTTGTTTCATTATGTTGATTGGTTTTCGGAGAAAGGATGAACTAAAAACATGCATATTTCTACTTTGAAATGCCAGTATTGGAAAACTGGCCGAGCCAGTAAGAGGAATATGTACTGGCAAGTAACGTGTACAAAATTAACACTGTTTCATACAAATATAAAATTATGAATTTTTCCCTCCGGAACGCCCTTAAGGGCGCCGCATGTCAAGCACTTAAACTGCGTTGTAATTTGTAATTTAAAAGGAAAATATTTTTCTTTGACTAAACTATTCGATGTGTGCCGCCAGACCACTGCACACAAAGAAAACCTACTTCAGACAAGGACGAAATAAAATATTGCTAATAACACGTGTTTTCAGCAAAGTTATTAACAATGTGGTAAAAATCCTAGAAAAATTTTGACAACATCGTTATCAACCAATATCCTGTTATTAAATTTGTTAATATTGATAAAAATGTTAATAACATTTGTTACCAACATTTAGTTGAAAACATTTACAAGCAAAAGTCATTAATTTTAGAAATATGCTAATAACTTTGTCGCCAACACTTTTGATAACATTATTTTCCCGATCCCTTCTAGGACGGTCTAGAAGAAAGGATATTGGTAACAAATTTTACTAGCAATGTTTTCGGCAATGTTGTAGGCAATTTTGCCATCAACATTTATATTAACATTCGTTCGTCATTCTTACAACTTTGTTAGTAACATTGGTGTTTTCAGCAATGTTAATAGCAAATTTGCTATCAACATTGCTATAAAATAATGTACCATACTTCGAATTTGTTGATAAAATTTTTGTAATTAACACTTTGTAATTAACATTGTTACTGTTATTTTTTCGGTATTGCTAAAAACGGCCTTTCCAGACTGCCGTAATTCAAAATGTATTGGTCGGATGTACGCGGTACTCGGATAATAATGTTCACGGAACTTTGCTACAATAAAATTATATGGTCACCTCTTAAAGTTCCTTAAAAAGAATGGATCATCGGGATTTTTTCACGCTAGTCATTGCTTAGTTCGTTATGACCAAAGATGTTAGAAGGTCCATATGAAGCATGTCGCCGGGAGTGTAACCAAACAAACGCTTGACGTGGCTGGTATCAATATGGCTGACTAATTAAAAAATTGAGGAAATATTAACTAGGGGATATGTAAACAGGGCTAAATATAGAGTTTTCAACCTAAAACATCAATTAAAGAGAATAATACATTCTTTACCTTAAAAATACCAGTCTGATGTGTACTTTTGAGGTTAAAGCAGTATGGCAGCTGGTTAATTTGCTGACTTACTCTCTCTCTCCCCCCACCCTCCTCTTGACACCGTTCATCTCGCCATCATTCCAACCTTATGTTACCCACGTGGTTATGAGGAAGTGGCATCTGACGCGCGCTTCAAGGTCGCACTTATAGCTCCGTCACTTCCGAGCCTCTAACGAGCAGGTAGGCACTCACACTTAACATTGTTCCAACGAGACATCATAGTACTCCACGCGTGCATGGAGTGCTCACGTGATGATAAATACAGCGGCATGTACTTGGTGGTTATTGCTCATGGAATGACGTAACTGCTAACAGGAACAGCCAGCAGAGATTATCAAGGGCAGTACACAGGAAGTCGTTACACCGGTAACAATGCCCTACACCACATATAGCCTACCTCTGAATGAAGGGAAGTAGGTTGGCTGCTAATATGGGTTATACACTCAGGCATAAAACGTCTCAACTGTTGGCGAGTTCCATCTGGCATTTTAAAGTCCAGTTTACGCCAAAAAAAAAAACAGTAACAACGTTACAAAAATTTTATCAACAAATTCTAAGTACGGTACACTATTTTATAGCAATGTTGATAGCAAATATGCTGTTAACATTGCTTAAAAGACCAGTGTTACTAACATAGTTGTAAGAATGAACGGATTTTAATAGCAATGTTGATGACAAAAATGACTACAACATTGCTGATAACTTTGTTAGTAACATTTATTACCATCATCCTTTAATCTAGACCGCCCTATAACGGGTAGGGAAAATAATGTTGTCGACAGTGTTGGTGACAAAGTCTAAAATTCATAACTTATGTTGCTAGCAACTAATGTTTTCAACCAAATTTTGGTAAAAAATTTTATTAACGTTTTTATAAATATTACAATGTTAACAACATAATATTGGCAACAATGTTTAAAACACGATGTCAAAAATTTTCAAGCATTATTACAACATTGTTTATAACTTCGTTGAATAAAAGTGTTATTAGCAATGTTATCGTTGCTGTAAACTAGGCTTTACAAACATTCATGTAACCAGAGATTTTGTATCCTACAGTAAAATTAAGCGCGCTTTTTAGATCAGTATTTAGTTGTTTGCATCTATAGAAACACTGTCCGACAGCTTGGCTCAGTACTACTGACCTACGTAGTGTAGTCTAATGCGCACTGGCCTACGGTGCGGAAGGTAATGGGCTCGATTACGAGGTCTGGCTGGGTGTTAATGTGTGTAGTCTGATAATTGGTATAGGTAATATTGCAACTGAAAAATATTGTACAGTAAAAAATTCAACAATGACGACAAGAAGAGTCAAGAAATATTAATAAGGTACCTTCACTAATTTTACGTATTCATCATTTGGAAGGGGGAGAATTTTTGACGTGTAATCAAAATCTACCTAACAAAATAGTTCCTTAGCTCAGCTTTACTAATTTGAAGGCATTATACAAACGTTTATACGTTAGATTTAACCAAACATCTGAGAGCTACACCTTACCAAGCAAGGTATATATTGACTGGATTCAGTTTCTTGGACGTACTCCATTGCAAATTGAATGACTGTCAAAGAAAACTTAACAAATAAAAGAAAACCATAATATAAGCAGAGTATGCTTTAGTCAGCAAGATACATACACAACAAGAAATTCCAAAATGGAATCGTGTCAAATAGAAACAAGGAACAAACAGATAATAAATGAAAATAATAACAAATAAAAAAAAACCAAGTAACATGCGACACAACGATGTGATGAAACGAAAAACACAGCAAATATCAGACACGAACAGAAAAATAACAAAAAAACACAACAAATAGACGAGACAAAACGCAACAGATAACAGACATATACAGACAAGACAAACGACACAACGAAGAGACGAAACAAGACACAGTAGTTTTCCAGACAGACAGTGTTACGACGTTTCGGGAACTGGAATCTGTTCCCGTCATCAGGTAGACACACAGGATTCAGGAACACGAGTGTGACTGATGAGGAAACTGGAAAAAGTATATAATCACATAATCAGGTGTAAACTGACATTGGCTGGTAGGCCAAGAGTCCTGGGTTCAATTCTCGGCAGAGGAGAGTGAATTTAATGATAGCCCCCCCCCCCACTCCCTGGGGTTCAGGATTGGGTGTCGTGTTAACTCAGTTGCATAGTATTAAGCGCCCCGCTTGACGAGAAAATTTTATTATTTTAAAATTGTTTATACTTGTACGAGATATTGTTTATTTTGTAAATATACATCGTAAAATTTTCTACGTTACATAGTACCTTTATAACGGCATATAAGAGTCCAAATGTGCATAAAACGGTTTTATACTTTAAAGGAAAATCCACTAACTTATCGAATTGAAAAAATTCACACTTAATAACGATGTTGTAGGTTACAAGGTCTCCAAAATAAAGACAAAAATATAGTAACTTTTTCTGAATAAAAAATTCGAAAATTTTGAAATTTAAATAATTCAATATTAAAAAAACACAAAAATTACTTATTTCTTGTTTTATATAGCAGACCTTGTTGCCTACTACTTCCATATTCAGTGCGAATTTTTTCAGTTCGGTAATTTAGTTTGTTTTCCTTTAAAGCATAAAACCAATTTATGCAAATTTGGAATTTGACATGCCATTATAAAATAAACTATGAAAGCTTTAAGTTTTTTTTTTTCATTTTAAAAAAATAGTCACAATGTATGTCTACAAAATAAACCATACATCTTACAAATATAAAAATTTTTTAAACAATAAAAAGTTTCCTTCAAGCGTCCCCTTAGAGCAGGATGAACAAAGAGCGTGTGAAATTTACTTTATTAAAGCCAGCTTAAGCCAAATATATGTAATTATCTTATTTTTAGTTCTCTTGTGTACAACACAAACTACTTCAATAAGTAAAGAAAGGCCACCTGAAACGTACTGGAAAAGAACCCGTGACCCTTACACAACTGTCCCATTACTTCATCTCTCCATGGTTCTATGACGCCTACTTGAAATGTCAACTTTTTACTATTTAAGTTATGCCATCGCAGGGTAAGTTTACTTGGTCTTATAATTTTTAACAGCACTATTGTTATAAGTTACATTAAAAATTGTCCATTTACATGGATTTTGAATTTGTAATATTTCTACACTTATGTTATAGTAATCTTCCAGACACTTCGCTACTTTAATTTCATTTTCATGAAGTTAATTTGTATGCTTTCAGTGCTGATGTCACACACATACAATTGAAGGTTTATTTGCTCGTAAGTAGAATAAGTATTCTCTCTGAACTACGTGCGAACTAACACTTAGGCATATTTTAATAGCTCTAAAACGGGCTACATTTTTTGTTAAAGTGCTGGACCATATTAAATGCAAACATTTAACTTACCAAATTACCAAGCAGATATTCTTAGTATTGTCATACTTATGGCAAGATTCGTATTTCACAAACATCCAAAGCTATGCCAACAGTTTGTTTTACAATAGGTAGTCATCCAATAGCCAATCGAGTGAACATTTTAATACATACATGTTATGTTTTTTTCCGCATGAAACGACAAGCAAATGCGTTTGTTTAACAAAAAAGTCTTTCTTTAACAAAATTGTGGTAGCACAACAATGAGCCAACACAAAATCTTAACGATATGTAATCATCAACTTGCTGCAAACTTCAAAAAAAAAAAACATTTATGGTTCACAAATTGTTCTTTTAATGAAGAGGATTTGAAATTCTTTGTACTACACGAAATTGGGTTCAAAAACTTTGACTTTTCTATTTTGAATAATTTTTTTTCGTGTTATAAATAAATATTGTGGGTTCTTAAATGATTGGCCAGTGTGAAATTAAAGACCAAAACAATTAAAATCGTTAAATAAAAAAAGGTATTCCAATGCTCAGGTCTAAAAATGTATTGTGTACGCCCTTTTCCATTAAAAAATATAAGTTTATTTGCAGAGCTGATTAATAACACAAAAATATTGTTTTCTAACATTCAAGTTGGCATGTTATATTGGGTCAGTATTGTATTTGTTTATTACAACACAACGTACTGTATAACAAACCATACCAACTGATTTATAACCGTCAGTCTAATGTATGATGCTACGGAAGGTATTTGCTAATAACCAACGGTTGTCATTCCAATATTTTTCCAGCAAACTACCAACTAGTAAAATGTTACAAGAAATAGTATTTCAGCAGTTTTTATTTTACTAAATATGGTATTGCATACGTCGTAATTGCATGTTTTAGCATTATTTTCACGAACTGTGTTAAGTTGGATGTTGGTTATAAAATAACGTTGACCCAGTTTTGTTGTATTTGAAAATAACTAATGTTTAGCTTTCCAACATTTTTCCAGCTCTCTTAACAACTACTAAAAAAAGTACAATAGTCAATATTTTAGCACTCTTCTTTATAAGATACGACATTATAGTAATACAATAATAATACAAGTAATACAATAATAACGTATGTATTATACAATCATAATATGTGCAAGATATAACATTTACCTTGTATATATAAAAATAACTGTTTGTTTGTCTTCTATGCATTCCTGCATCATTAATCCGATTGCAATGGAACGTTGGTGAGTTGTGTACGTGCGACTGAAAGGTTTCTGCCAAAAAACATATATGATTTGGGGGGAGGGGGCTAGCAAAACAGGGTACAGAGGCAGAACTAGGTACCCAAAAAATGCAGTGAAAAAGCTTTGGTGTGCGTGCGCTCATGAAAGTTTCTACCAAAAATTATAATATTTTAGCCAACCATTTGAGTAGACAAAGGCCATCCCACCGGAGCAGTAACCCCTCTTTACAAAGATGTATAAAGAGTGAATTTGGAAAACTTGCATGACTCAGAAAGCGCAAAGATGCAAGCAGATCTATGAAAGCAGAGTCATGTCTGTCACTAGAGGCAGAAATAATTTTTATTTTCTCCTGATACGGATGAAAATAGCAGGGTTGAACTAAAAAGCACAATTTCCTTCTTGAAAGAAAACACGTACTTTTTTTTAATTTTATTTCAAGGCAAATTGTAGCCTGAAGCACCGTTAATAACGATGTTCACGTAATTCGTATGTACATCGTTTCTCGAAAGAAAACAGACCAATAGCGGTGTATCCCTTCTCTAAGCTTCATGTGTATTTTCAATTTTTTTGTCGGGCATCACTGTACACGTTCGTCTGTACCGATACATACGAAAAACAAAACTGGCAGACTAAAAAAATAGTGTTTGAACAAACAATATTTTTTGTTGTTGATTAACAAACTGTAACGACAAACATAACCAATATTCTGACATACATCGATGCGTGCATATGTTAAATCGCTCAAAACCTACAATAATGCAACTAAAGAAGATAAAATGTATAGAAAAATAACACAGAAATTCAGCCAGTTTGTAATGAGATACTTAACCAAAAAATTATGGTCAAACCTACAAGGGTGTGTGGAAATGGCAACTACTTGACTTCATACATATTCCGAAAAATTAATTCACCGTTAACATCCCATGAGCTACGGAATACGGAATAAAACATTACGAAACCCACTACGTAATATTATGATTATTTTTAAATTGAAAATTACATGAAAAAAGTGGTGAAATCAGCAGATTATTTTTTAAATATAAAACTGGTTCACTAGAAGTTTTTTTTATTTTTTTATTTTTTTTTTATTTTAGTATTTCGTTATGTAGATCACGGCATGTTTTCCCACTGTAAATTATTTCACTTAAGGGGCCTCCCTAGATAGGCTGCGTTTGTGTGTGTGAGGCAGGAGCAGTAAGGGTGCCACTAACCGATGTATGTAATGTATTATCGCCTCTCCGTGCAAGCCACTCAGCTGGCGTGAAGTGCTTTACTATTATCCTATTGCCTATGGGACTTTAAACGGTGACCACATTATTTTATTTATGGGCAGCGTAGTTCTAACGCTTGTTTGCAAAGTTATGTTTTTCGAATCCTATTGCTAATTTTCCAGATACGGCAGTCTGAAAAAAACTCTTTTTGGCCGTTTTGAGGGGCCAGAAAATAATGTTTCTAATAAACGTGCCGAATTTCCAAAACTATAGTGACATAGTTTGAAGTGTGTGTTCTTTTCGTAGATTCACAGATATAATGTGCGTTAAATAGTTTCGTCAAAAATAGAATAGTCGTAACTCGCCGTAACGCATTTGGATGGCAGGTAGGAAGGCCCCTTAATAAGGTCGATGGTTTTCATTATTTTCATGGTAGGGAAACATTCAAATTTTGACTTTGACGCACCATTATGAGAAAATTATGCGAGCTAAAATTTTTTTGTAAGAGGAAACTGTGCTCGTTAGTTTCGTCTACAAAACTAACACGATTTCATAAAAATACAAAATTATGATTTCCTCGCATTTGAACACTTATCTGAAAATTAAAACTTACGAATATGTTAATGTATCATCAGTATTGCATTAATATAATTTATACCACAATTTGTAATACACACATCATATCATGCTATAATCACCGACAAACTATACGGCACAGGTGCGTACATTTTTTTTAATTATCATTTTTTTACCCCTATAGTCAGTACAACATCTGTAGCCACCCGCAGGGAAATAATCCTTACTTTCTCCTGAATACTACCAATTAAAAATTAAGAAAGAAAGTTATCATTAGTCAATATTTACACCAAGCAATTAGAAAGAAAATTTATTAAAACTTTAGACGTTAGGAGGTCAAAGTACCGAAAGCAATTTTCCATTTTTAAGAGTGTGTGGTGGGTAAATGAACGTCAAAACCATAATTTTTTAACAACGCGTTTTTAAAAGACAATATGGACAAACTACAAAACAAAAATACTAGATAATGATATTAGCCAACTTGATTGGCTAACATTAATCTGAAATGATGCATTTGTTTAGTGCTATCTGTTCCACCGCAGATAAATATATGAGATTGTTCTTCGAAAATACGTTACACGAGTGAAATATTTGCTCAGGAAGTTGGTAAATGCTAGTTGCTGTACAATATACCATAAACAATGAAAAATATTATCTGAATTCGGCCCCAAAGAGGTTAAAAGAGGGTAAAATGTACTTTCGATTCACAACCGATATATATCGATGCCATTGATTTTTATATAGCGACGTGATTTTTGTTTAATATTGATGCTTACTCAAATACCTGAAAAGTAGTTTCACGAATTTTCGAAATTCCTCACCTAAGGACGTGAAAAGGAGTGAAAAATAATGAAATTTATTTTTAATTAATCGTCGATACATCTTGAACCCAACGGGCTATTGTCTTGTTCTTCACGTCCAAGAGACAACAGCTAAGTATTCTAAAACGTGATTCAATGGTTTTTCGATATTCACTCTCTCAGGAGGTGAAAAGACCTGTCGTGTTTTAGATAAATCCTCGATATCTATACAGAACCCATCGAGATATAGTTAATTTTTTCAGGATGATGATTAAAAAAATAACCACAAAATAGTTTTAAGATTTTTCGAATTTCGATCTTTCAGTACTGTGCAGGGGTTATTCGTGTTTTTTAATATACAATCGATTTTGATTCATCTGAAAGGGCTACCGTAATGATTTGCACTTCAATGGGATGCTTATACAAATGGCTAAGATGTGAAATTAAAATATTTCTAAATCCTACACCCAAAAGAGTGAAAAAGCGCAAAATTTATTTTCTATTAACCCATTGTCGTGCCCACCGAGCGGCAAGTGGACACGCAAGTTATCTAACACAATATTTAAGTTTGAGAAATGAAATATTTACGTTCGATTAAATGAATTTATTACAAGCAAAGCAAAGCTATTACACAAAGTGATTACTCACTGTTTACACTTGAAGCGATGAAGGATGCTGGTAACAGACCTAACAGAATTACGTTTAAGGTTAGCAAGTTCATAGCTACATCAGAGAAGTGTCGTGGACCGTCGTGGTGCAGAGCTCGCTGA
>PNEQ01117213.1:0-38831 GCA_003012365.1 Medauroidea extradentata | reverse complement strand
TTATTACACACAACACACACACACAAACAAAATTGCAGCCCATTAAGAATACTATTAATTATAAATTATGTTCCAAGATAAAAACAGAAGAAAGAAAATAGAAAAACTAAAAGATGAACAAAGAAAAGAAGCCTTTACAGCAGAAAAGAAGTGAAAGCTGTAAAGGGGCAGTTTAACGTCATACCCAGGACAGATTCACAGACTTTCTGCTACCTCAGCACAATTTTCCCTGACTCACGGGGTTCCAAAACATATTTCCTTGACTTTCCCTGACCAATTTTATTTTCCCTGACTTTCAATGACTTTCCCTGACTTTCCAGGTCTGTGGGAACCCTGCCAAAGTACCACGTTTTTCGACGTGACAATAAGCAAAAATCAATCAAAATATTTTTTTTTCCGACGAATGGTACATTATTTTTAAAAACGCATCCACATTTATGTGCATTGTGTGACTGCACATTGACTAAAATTTTTTCAAAGCTATTGGTAAAAAAATATTCGATTTACTGACACCAGTCTGAAAAAAAATTAGGAACCAGCCCTTCATTTTGTAAAATGTAATTCATATTACAAGGTAAAATAATTGTTTATAATTCTTTGTCAAAAAGTGTCAATCACAAAATAAAAATTAAATTCTGATAAGCGATTGTTGGGCCTATTATGACGTGTAAGTAGTAAGCTCTTTTACTATACAGAAGAATATTTTATTGTGAAAGATGTATAGCTCAGAATCGTATAAACTTTTATGTGCGGAATATAATTTGCGAAGTACCTATGGGTTACAAAATTAAAGATACTTGTTGATAAAGAAGTCAGATGGGACACAGAAAAATTGAATTATGTATTTTTATTTGTGTTGAAATTGTGCATGGGATTGTAAATATTTATCCTATTTTTGTTACATTTAATTTGTCCAACAAACTGTAGGGTATATTATGATGTACGAGTATTAAGTTTTTGGCTTATAAAGAACAATGTTTTACTGTAAAAGTTATATAACTCAGAAATGTATATACATTCAAGTGCTCTACATGATTTTGGAAGTAGCAATTAGTTATGACCTGATAGATTCTTATTGGTAAGTACGTCTCAGTGAAAACAATATTTTAGTTTACAAGCATATCTATCAATTAGTGAGGAACTGTTTTTCTGTGTTATATTAATATAATAACTTACGGCCTGTATTATTACTGTAATGGGGTCGGGGATTTGTTGTTGAGTGTTGATGTTGATGATGTCTCTGTTCCGGCACCAGATGTAACGGGGATGGGGATTTGTTGTTATAGTGACTTGTAGCGAGGATGGCGGACCTCTGCTGTTTATTGTTACTAAATGGTGTAAAAGGAAAATAATGAAGCGAAGCGAAGAAAGTCAGGAACTGAAACTTCTCCTTATCCCTTGCAGCCACCTTCTATTCGCTGTGACTACTCTAGAAATTAATCATTTATTTTTACATGCCCAGATAGCCTGAGGTGTTCACCAAAAAGGTTCATGTAGAGAGAAAAGAACAAAAAATATTTATAAGCTTTCAGTTTCTTTTATTGACAGTTCACCAGACGTACATGGCACAGTCTTTGCTAAAGTACAGTAAACCCTCGTTTTACCGGACTATTTGAGGGGAGGTGTGGTCCGGTAAATAAGATGTCCGGTAAATCGTGAAGTACCAAAATCGGCACACGAAAATAGACAACAAGCTGATAGATTTATAGCAGTGTGATACACGTAAGAAACGCAATGTGTTTGATGTGGTCACAATTGTTGGAAGAGGGCGAGGGGGAAGGTTTGTGCTGACTGGCGGGAGTAAACAGATAAGCACGCGCCTTTGTCCGCCCATTGAGATAACCAATGGTGGAGGGCGGGGGAAGAGTAGAATGGGAGGGACAGGAGGCGGCTTGCTATCATCTTGGCTTCATGTTACGTTGCGTGGTAACATGTGTCACGTGAACTTGAGCTACTGCTTTGTATTTCACAGTAAAGTGTTTATTTTAATAAGAAATTTCCATCCAAACTACCGCTGTTTGCATCGCAACCCACTATCGTATACCGTGTCTGTGAGATAATAATCTAGCCGCCGCCCATGAGAATTTCTGAAGGGCTGAGCGTAAGAAAGGTATGTATTGCGCTAGTTTGTCCGCAGCAGATTTTATCTTTCTACACATCGTACATTTACACCACACAAGCCTTGTTGAACATACATTGCCTCGTCGTGTGAAAAGGCAGTAGCAAGTTCCACGTGTTTCCTGGGTCCAACAGTGCCAATTTTTTTTGTTCAACATCATATTTCAACGCATAACTCTTTAACTAGTTTTTTGCCATATGAATGTCCGACTCAGTTTGTATCTTGACACCAAAATCATCACACAACTTTGCTACCGAAATACCGGCCTTTTAACTTTTAAATTACGTAGTTACAATTTTTTGTTTGATGTCAAAGTTACTCTATTTCTTTTCTGTTCTGTTGCAGACGTCCTTTCATTTTTAAAAATGCATAATCTTTATCGCGCACGTACATCAACTGCATAAACAATTCAAGTAGACACGACACTCGTTCTTGTCCAGACAAAACACCAATAAGCGACTAGCTCTGCTGACCATCTTACATTGCTATCCGTGCGTGCGCGATGTCGCTCACCAAAGCACAATAACCAGATAGGTCTTGCGCTGTTGATCTTACAGTTCCATAAAAAATTCAGACAATCATTCTCTCCCGGACACGGCACATACCCCAATGCACGACTAAAAATAGCTCTGCCTACAGTCTTACACGGCTAACCATGCGCGCGCCTAAAGTCACTCACCAAAGCACAATAACCAGGTAGGTCTTGTGCTGCATGTGACAAGTAGACCTGAAGGTGGAATAATTTAGTATCGCCAGATTTTGTCCGTTAAATACGAAGTCCGCTGAATGGAGGTGCGATAAAACAAGGGTTTACTGTACTCAAATTCATTCCAGTGACTTTATCTACTTAAGATGTGAAAGTGAATTGGTGATACCGGTGCCCGAATTCACAACGCCATGAATGTTCGTGCAGGTCTTTCATCAGTTGTGACATTCCTCAGTTTGCTCCACAAAAGAAAACAAACTTAACTACAGGATACAAATAACTACTTCCCATATGGTGTCGTAAAACCGCAATATCCACATGTGCAGCTGCTTCGTGCACCTGCTTACATGAGTATTACTACACTCAGTAAAAAAGCAAAACAAAATAAACTATTGATGGCAATATTGCCCACTTTACTGGCGAATCCGCCCTCTAGGCTTCACAGCCCCTCTCCAACGTCTAATACGTCCTCTTCCTCTTGCCATGATGCTCCAACTAATAAAACACTCAGCCGGTCATCTTTCCACGAACGAGTCCAAGCTCCAACATATCACGACTAACTTCTCCCGGGCGAAGACTCCAACTTACTCGGCCGAGCGGCGTAGGGATACAACGGGACCCAAGTTGTTTGAAAAGCTGGTCAATTGACACTTATAACATAAAAAAAAATATGTGTAACATAGTTACTGACAAATTTTCAAAGTGTTTTATTCCACAATACCAGCTAAATATTCATTAGTTTATTAATTGAGGATGTGCTGCGTCATCAATCTGTCGCGGATCACCACCTTTTCGGAGTTCTGTTGCACACGACACTACCACCCACATTGAAGGCCTAACAACATACTGCCCTCGGCGCATTCCAGCACGCCTCTGTACATGCCTCCAGTGTTTGAACTCTGACCTGCCTGCCAGATAAATTCCATTCCAGAAGAAGAGAGCTAAGAGGCAACTTGATAATTTTAATAATCTAAATGAGGCAAAATATAAGAAAAAGTTACTATCAAATTTGCTTGAAATAAATTAGCTTCAAAATGAGCTAAAAACATGATATAAATCAGATAATATAATAAAATTTTACTGTTAACTACTCTGCTAGCATCCCCAATTAATATGTTGGATCCCACCATATTCATCCTTATACTTGGTTATGTTGGCCTAGTTATGAATAACAACAAAATATTAATAAAAAAAATTTAAATTACTATATGATAAGAGGCTAAGTATGTGCTACGTGCCAGTGCACGTCACACCACCTTCCGTTACATCTAGTTAAAAGTAACCTAAAAGTAATTCAATAATTAAATAAGTATATTAACACAAAATTTCTGATTCATTATAATAAATAATAAATATTGAAAATCAGATTTTTATGTTTTGTAAATTTTAAGTGATTCATATGAAATATCAAAATTAATGAGAATTAATGTCATGCACTCGTGATTTTTCTTGTAAGCACTAAGCAATGCTGTATAGTTTCATAGATCTCCAGAAGGATTTAAGTCAGACCCTGCATTCAATCGCTGAAATGTGGAGGCTTTTTTTTAGCAACCACCAGACATTACCAATTAAAGAACCAATATTTAAAGACCCTTAATGTATTTTCAATTTAGACAAAACAAATACTATGACTGTTCAAAAAGTTACAAGGTAATTGCTGAGAAATGTTGCAATGCTGTGTGTAAAGTCAAATCTTTGGAGAAAGGCACCTTAGTTATGACACGTTGTATTGTCTGAGCAGAAGGCAATTATTTGCCATTCATTTTGATATTTCATTTAATACATTTTCATGATCACATACTGATTGGTGCACCACAAAAAAGCTTAAGGTTGGCCAGTTCATAAAGTCGGATGATTGCAGAAATCAAAAGAACATTTCATGTAATATTCCTGCAAAACAACAGACAATCTATCACACCTAACAAATGATAACCATGAGAGTCATATTAATTTATAAGTCTTTGAATTAGCAACAGCAAATTATGTCCATATTTAAACTATTCATCCGCATTCATTACGCCAGGTGCAATCCCTTGATGTTGGCCCATATGGACCATGTCAAAAGAATTACAACTCTGCTACTGATTCTTGGAAACAAAATCAATCACTCAGGGAAAACTGTATAAATTTATGAGGTTGGTGGCTTTGTTGGCACAGCCCTTCTACAATCTATGGCACCAAACAACAATACCAGTTCTGTTAAAAATATTTATAATTTCCATTATGACCCACATGATTTCAATGATAATGACTTCCCTAGATCAGTTTCAAAATGGCCCATGTTGTTAAGTTCGACACCAAAGGAAACTAACATCATTTTGCCACAAACAACACTGGGTGTAATCTGTGACAAAGTTACATATTATGCATGCTGCCACCCTTCATGATGGATGAAGTAGCAGCTGATAGTGCTGCAAGGTGTTTCAGAAGTTATGCAGAAATTAGAGGCCATCTACAAGTAGAACAACAAAGAGGCACTAGGAAACACAAACACAGTTTGGTAGCAACAAAATTTTGACCGCTAGATCAGAGAGAGAATGAAAGAGAGATCCTGTTGGAGAAAAGAAGAAAATGTGAGAAAAGAAACAATAGTAAAGTGACATCTTTTATTTAATGAGAATTACTCGTAAGAACCTGACGATTGGATAACCAGATCTGAAGACCATGATGAAAGTGTGAAGTTGGAAATTCCAACTCAAGAGTAATTTATGGCAAATGATACAGAGCCAAAAGAAGACGATTATGTTTCAGTTGAGTTTAGAGACAAAAAAGGAACGAAAAGACTATGAAGTAAAATCTGTGCGAAATTAAATGAAAATATTTAATAGATTAATTTTCCCACACATTATATTTTAGTAGTCTACAGTACCCATATATTGTTTTTCCTGCCTGCATGCGATCAAATGGCTGACCAACAAAGATCTTTTGTAAAATTGTCTGTGATCTTTGATTCATTTAATATGGCCTAGAAAAATTGATTATGGTGGCACTAGACTTCGTAATGCTTGTCTATACTGTGTTTACTGATCATTGTAGTGTACTGTCTGTAGCTATTAATTTTACTGTATTCATATCAGGGTTGGCAGCTACAGATCAAGCCAGTGGGTTTCTGTTTGGGTTATTTCAATAATACTATCTCAGTCATGTCAGTTTTTATTTTTGAAATAAAAATAAAGTTGTTTGGGTTAATGTGTTTATAACAAAATAAGAGTACTTCTTAGTAACCCCTTTTCAGCTAAGTATTTCATTAATTTAAAGGCAGGTTATTTAATTATTATAGACTTATTTGAAGTCTGTGTGCTGGTACATGGTGTACACAAAAAACATACTACGATTTTAAGGATTTTTTTTTCATCTTTATCATGTGTGGTTTATCTTAAGAATAGCAATTCAGTGGCTAAATGTTGGTTAGGCGATTCGTAGTCAGGACCTAGACATTGTATAATTCCTTTAATTGCAGTGGTATCTACAGCATGAAAGGTAATTTTGCTCTAGTAAAATTTTTTTGCATAAAATTATCCAAAACTTTTTCAGAGCAGAATTTGTACTGAGTAAAATCAGTAACTCTATTTTAAAGTGTTTTTTTACTTTCTGTAAAGATGAGGAGGATGACGATTTTAATGCTGTAGATGTTGAAGGAAATGCTATTAACACAGCTGAAGTTGTATTACCTTCACTCCAGTTAGGAAACTGTAATGCCATAACATGAGCTGTATTCCGTTATTTTAAATAACACTCACTAATGGACTCACGGTCTGCCGAAGAACTAGAACTTCCCTTTACACATTTACAAGACAAACACAAATTCTTACTACCTTTGGAGAAATATTACCCAGACAATATTTGCACTTTACTGCTGCCATCAATTTTCAGTACTTCAATTTATTCTGTATCACTTTTCCTCCTGGAATTTATTACAAAAGGCATTGTACCTAGATAAAGTTAAATCAGAAGTATGGAACTAGGCTTGGCTGCTTGTTGGAGTATATAATTGCAAAAGGAGTGAATAACAACGAACTTTTCCTCAGAAGAGGGAAACCGAAAGGGGTAGAGTGTTATAACTACAAGAAATTTTTTTTATGCTGAACAAAAAAAAAAATGTACAATGACTACTGTCACATGTCTCTGGCAGCCTGAAGAGTTTTCAGCGACTATTCTCCTCCCTGGCGACCAGACGTTTTTGCCTATCATATTCCTGGTGTTGCTTTGATTAAATGAGAAAAGAATACAGTGCTGAAATTATAATTTTGCTAAATGGAAACATGTAACAAAACTTGGGACATTAAATTGCAATGTAAATATTATGTTATTCAAAATTATGTTAATAACAAGTAAATAAAATTTCCTCTGCTTTTGGTTTGAATCAGCATCTGTTGACTGCTGTCTTGCAACAACTGCCCATACATTGCAAGACAGCAATCAACAGATACGGCTCCAACCCAGAAGCTGAGGAAATGCAGAAAATGACCACAAAATTCTGCTAACAAAATTTAGTACAAAAAACTTTAACAATAACAAAATTAGGATATTGATTGAAAAAAATAAAACTTTAGTCCAAGTAACAAACTTGGGTTTTATCAGAAAATCCCCATTTCTTTATCAACACAGTAGAACACCATTAATCTGAAATGGTTGGGACCAAGACAATCACGGATTACAACATTTTACAGATTAACCATTAAAAGTTCGGAAGAACTTGCCAGACGTGAGCCTGCGGCACGCAGCTGTGTATGAAGGTCAAGGCCGAGAAACACGATCGATCAAGAGTCCCATTCTGTCTTGGCGCTGATGTAACAAGTAAATAAAAATGCATTTACTGTAGTTACCAATGTTACTGATAAGCACACTAAGAAAAACTTACAAGGTACACACACAAGAAGAAAGATACGTGTACTAAGAGATATTGCCTAACATGTTCACTATTTTTCTACTGCTGAAGCGTGCCATGGCAACTCTGTAGGCTCCTGGCTGGTTACTCTTTTTTTTATATCTGTCAAGCAGGCACAAGCAACCTCAGCTCTTGTATTCCTACGTGCTGTCTCTCTCTCATTAGGGCCTCTTATCAGTAAACTCCTACCACATGCGCCATCACGCCCTCTCCCCACACACACATAGATGTATTTCCTTCAGCCTGCAGCCGGCTTCGCTTGGTGTCTCACTCTAAAACAAAAATTCATTGCTTCTTGATACTGTGCAAGCTCACACTGTGCATAAGATTATGACACTGATAGTATTTTTTATATGTATAGACATTCAAAAAGATGGCAGGGCATTTACACAACTCAAAATGGAAAATTAATTGTGATAACTGGTAGCCCTAAACAATAAGACAGGCCGTCTGCATTAGAAATGTGTATTCTTCCATTTCTTCTACAAAGATTTTCTACTGTTCTCAAGCCCAGACCACGTCCACTTGTATGACCTGTAATTACGGTCAGCAGTGATGAGTTATCTCGGACATATCATCTTGTCTTCACAAAGCAAGGAAGATAGTTAGCCTCCTCCCCCTATCTACACATTTTGAGTTAGTGCTGAGTGATCTCACAGGAAGAGGAAGTGTCTGCCAACACTTTCATTCTATACAATAAACCATAGCAGAAAATGCAAGTTGAAGTCAATGCACAATGCCTGAATGACTACAGAAATTCTGAACAGATGTAAAAGTGTGCTGTTTTATCATTAGAGAAAAACATATGCTTGGAATAGGTAGAGAGTTGAGTTTTCACGCCGGAAGAAAAAGTTAGGCATCACAATGGCCAAAGGATTAACGATACAGATCATGGAAAGAGGGGTAGGGGGCCAGCTGGGGATGGTGTAGCAATCTCAGACAACAAAAGCACGCATCACATGAAATACTAGCAGAGTGCACACAGTCGGCTAACTAACCACTCTCCTTTCATTTCACAGCAAAGGACACCACCTCTCCGTAACACCACAACCAGATTGGCTGCTGCTGGCCTCCCAATACGTTACAGTCCACTTCCGTCCCCATCTTCCTGAATCGAAGTACACAAGCTTTGTCTCCCTTTTATTGTCATTCTTTCAACCCACACCATTCTCCTTTCTTCCAAGCCATGCTGTAAACATACGAGACTGCCAGCTTGCAGAGCTAGTTTGCCGGCCCATGCGCCACTAATTATAGGAGCTGTAATTTTGTACTTTAACCGTGTATTTTTGACACTTTTTACAATCGTTCCAAATTATCCAATTCCTGAATCAGCGCATCACAGATTATGAAGGCTCTACTGAAGAAGAGTTAAAAAAATTGTTGGGACAGGTTTAAAAATAAACCTGGTTTTTTTCAATTCTGAATAATACAGAATATGATAATTAAGACATTGAAAAATAGACAGAATATTCAATAAAGAATTCATGATTAATTTTACACAAAAATCATTTAATGTGTATGACTGACTGTGTCCCATGGTCTTATGTGATGTGGCAATATGAGACAGTTCTAAATAATTACATTTCCATTTTTGTAAAAATACAGATGAATATTTACCAACTATAAATAGTGACTCTTAAACTATACATAATTCTTTATCCCCATTAGTGAATAAATAAATACAGATATACACATATATATGAGAGATACAATTTTTGTGTCTCATGGTGCCCGGTCCCCATACATTCTCCCATTTTGTCTCTTTCATCCTTCTGCAACCATCCCAACCACACTCAATTACATATATTCTTCAGGCTGCCTAAACACAAGATGCTTGTCTGTCATAAAAGGCACAGTTGAACATTTGTAATTTTACTATAAAAGCCAAGCCAATTTTTCCTTGAGGAGAAAAATTGTAAGAATTTGTTTTCAACCATAAATTAAAAAATAAGTACAGATATATATGTGGAGATAAATATGTTTATTATAGACATGCACTCACCTGGGATCCAACCAACGCTTTAGCTTGCAACATCTCAGCCACCATAGATGCTTCTTGTTCAGCAGAGGGTATTTCATTCCACCCCCACTGTTCAGTGACAGAGCATGGTATTCGTGGATTACCAACTACTAGTGCACACATGCTACTGCTGCTGCTACTCAAAGTCGTAGATGAAAATTTTTCAGCACCTAACACATTTCATAGCATGAAGAGTACATAATACACAAAGTACCAAAAGTAGCAGTCAAAATTCTTTTACTGGTATTAACTTTTTAATAAACAAAATACATTATGTCTGTCTCGGTAAGACTTATAGTTTTTTACAGTTCTGATAGGCCTCATGTCAAAATTTTAATATGAAAAAAAGTTTTTTTTGTTAATGTAAAGGTCAGTTTGAAAGCAGAAATTAAGTTTTCTGAGAAAACACTGCTGTTTCTATGGAGACAGCTGGGTACAGAAATGCAGATACACCTGTTAAAAGCTATAATTTTTACACGAAGCAGACTATATTAGCTATAATACAAGACAATCTAACTACTACTAGTACAGGACATTTTGGAAAATTCATAATGGCAAGTGTTTTATAGTGCACTGTCAGTTTATATAAGCAGTTAATTGTAAAAAAGTTTAGTAATTATTAGTGGTGTGTGAATAGTGGTCTTAGTGTTTTTTATAGTTTTCAAACAAATATTAAGTTTTTTTGAATAATTTTTGAATAGTGATTATTAAAATTTTTACATACATTTGCCAGTGCATAATCTTGAAATTGCAAAGAGACATAAATGCACTTTGCTTTATCAATATAAGCATAAAATGTTAGTAGTTTTTACTTTGATAACCTTGAACATTCTTAAAACATACCATTTTTTTGTGTTACGTTGTATCTGTTCTTACAGCTATATATATATATATTTTTTTTTTTTTAGTTTTCTTCTTTTATTATGTTTGTGAGAAATCACTAAATAGTTTTTGTAAACAAGTGCTTATTACTGACAACACTGCTGATCTAGTTTACTTCTTTCCTACATGTATAAAGATAAAAAGAAAGAAGTACTTTTCTGTAATATTTTTAGAAGAATTTTACTACAGAAATTTGAAAGCTAATTTAATTTGTAATAAATTATTACAATACCTACCACGAAAAATTAGATCTTTGTGTGTAGGAAAAAATGTAATGTTAATAACTACAGTGAACACTCGATAACTCGGACTAAAAGGGGGGAGAAGCTGTCCGAGTTACGATTTGTCCGTGTTATCGAGGGGCGTCCGGGGAGGAGGGGTAATCAGTCATTAATCACAAGAAACGTGAGGAAACCAGTACGCTATCATTTCTAAAAGGAAAAGAAGCTGCAATATATACTGATTTGTACGTATCAATTTACAGGAGGGGGTAGTGGGGAAATTATCACTGTAACAGGAGAACTATAAAAGAAAAAATGTCAAACAACCTGGGCCGGCAGATTTTTTTTTTATTTTTTATGCTACTTCTGGCTGATATATTTTTATCTGTGCTAGAAGCTGGCACCAAGGCACCCTTCTACCACATAAAAGTTCTCACTCCCTTCTCTCGTCAGGCTGACGACACAATATGTGCGTGCATGTGTGAGATAAGCTAGGGTGGTAGAGCGCGAGCGGAAGTAGTCAAGGTCAACCGGTACAGTCTCAACAGCAATAAAAACACCGCACGTGACCACACGCAACTCACGAGATGTTTACGTGAAAAATTGCTCTACATCAGCATGTCACAGTGTCTGCAGCCAGCTGCTAGTTTCCTACGAGAAATTGCTTTTTTTTTCCAGTGCCTTTGTTAGAATACGAGGCCAGGAGCAAGGCAAATCTCAGTCTACCTTTCCTACTTTTTTTTGTTTAGTTGAAATCACGGTCGTGGTTGAAGTGATAATGCGCGCTTGTAGGCCTCCCTTCATACTATCTTAACTTGGCTGCGTCGTCATAGATCAGTGAAATCTTTAAATACTCTTTACACTCAAAATACATTTCACAGATACCATCAACGTTAACGGGAACTCAAAAAAAGCCCATTCGATTTTACCATTTAACTTTTTGAAAAGTGAGGCCCTCTAGAATGTGCGACCCGGGGCAAAAGCCTCTTTCTGCCCCCTCCCCTTTTCTATAATTTATTAAGCCCTGTTTTTTTTCCTCGATATCGCGCCGGCCTCTAGCATAGTGGGTTAGGCGCCAGTTTACGGTGCGAGAGGCCCTGCGTTCGAATCCTTTTCTCGGGCATGGATGTTGTGTTGTTCTTTCACCTCACTTCACCCTCATCGGCTTGTAATACGTCGTTAAAGGGCTGTAAAACCCTCCTACCTCCTTGCCTACATTGCAATGCAAACCAATGGCTTTTGATTTTTTTATTAATGTCTGGAACTAATTGGTTTGTAATCTTGAATTTATCGCACATACCAGAACAAAATAAATTTCCCTTTACGTGCCATTGTGACGTGTACTTACCGTACAATTCACCAGCATCATACTGAAATGTTTATTTACGATGCACGTACGTGTGTAGTTCACGCGGTGAAGAGGGAGGAAAGATAAAGAAGCGAGGTCTGCCTGCTGAGTTGCATCTCCACTCGCGTGTCTTGCTAGCAACATTTAACCACACGGAACTTGCCAGATATTTTACGGTGGGATTATTTAAGGTAACGTAGCGATGAGCAACTGCTTTTAAAGCTTTGTACTGTTTTAAATAAAACGTGATGGATTTAAATGAGGCAGACAAAATGTTCTTATGATTTTTGACCAAAAAATAATTTAATTAATATTAATTTTGTTTTTTTAAATTCTGTCTAAGTTATCCGAAGTCCGGGCCATCGAGGTCCGAGTTATCGAGAGTTAACTGTAATATTTCAAACTAATGTTGGTAAAATAACGGGTTAACTTCCTGTGTGCTACACATTTGGAAACATTCGTAGAATAGGTGCACAGAAATTCTGAACATGTTCAACCGGCTAATTACATAATCAAATAAAAGTATCAGTGTTAAAAAAAAAAAGTTTAACCACAATACACTCACATTAACTACTTCGTTGATGGCCTTACTTACCAAAATGCTTACAAGGTCACAATATTAGCTATGCATAAAGTACTTGTATAAACCGCAGAAATTTCATCCCAACAAACACCTTGGATCCGCACATTCGTCACGTTAAATTAGGAATTGCAGCCTACACAAACAGCTGAAAATGATGTTTCCCCAAGTTTTGGCCATTTTAATTCGTGTTCCCACTCTTTGCGAAAACGGTAATGTTTCACAAAATTTTTAGTTCCTTTACTTAAGCAAAATAAGAAATAATAACTTTCCCGCAGCAAATATTTTATGTAAATGGCATGGTGTTGAAAGTAAACAAACAATAAATGTAACTATGTAGACATCAAACTTTCGCTGCTGCGATCAAGGTGATCACTGTCTTAGGATAGCAACATGACCACCGCTGCTGCCACCTTGTGTATATCGAGATGTTCCGTTAGCGCGTATCGCTACGCTTTGAGTGCCAGGTATTCGATGATGAGTACATCTATGGCCACGAATGTAACACCACGCATGAATATGTAAATATTTATGTTCAAACATACATGAAATGTCAATTATTTCCGGTATATTTATTTTAACCTTTAAATATCTGCGAAAACGGGACAATCCACTAAATTATGTCATGCTTGTAAGTAGAAATAGCGTTGTTACAAGCTCATATTATTTTTGGAAATTGTTCAAAATTAACTGTTAGAAATTGCTTGAATACTTAGAAATTTAGGAATCTGGCATTAGTTTTTTGAATACGAGTAGTACAGATTTACTATTTAAAAATATTAAAAATTTCTAATATTCGCACACCCCTAGTAATTATGAGTGGTATTGTCATGAGCACTTTTATAGATTCGAGCGATTATGAAGCATTAACATTGAGGACAAATTTTTGATAGTAGCACACAAGAATCACCGTTGTTTGGCGTACCGTGTACATTCGGCTATGCTCCGAATGTGTTTTGTCATTCACAGCGTGATGTATGGCAATGGTGTAAATGTTGTTGCATCTGGCAATGCTGTCATTACTTGCTCGCCATCAATTGTTATGAAGGCTATATTGGTACAGCATGAACATGGTCTTTGAATACAGATCATCACTTGCGAGCATACCGTTTTATTTGTGAAAATGACATCATAGAATTGGTTTCAAACTTGCTGCTATCATTTTTTACAGTGTATGTTATTCTGCAAGGAGTTATGTTGCAATTTTAATGAAAATTTAGTTTTCAATACTAATGTGTTGCATTGTTGCTTGCCATACAAATAAACAGCTAAGTTACTGTGTTTACATAATTTTTTCTACTTAAATTTCATATAAAATTTTGTTGAACATTATTCAAAACAATTTGAGTCGCATTACTGATTCAGTCATTTACAAGCTAACCTTAACATGTGTATAGTAAATTGTGGCTATTTTTGATGCAGCAAGTTTTTATTAAACTGTTAAGTATTCAAATTTCTTTATTTTCATAGTTGTATATTTTCACAATAAAAAAAGTTGTACACACCACATTTAAAAAACTTAACCTGATCAAACATATATTTCTTATTAAACACTTGTTAGGATTGTCAGAACACCCTAATGCTTGCAAGCCATCTTCATTTGGATCACTTTGAACACCTACCATTAAAATTTTACACTATTCAGCATAACCGGAGTAACGCCATAAACATCTCGTGCCACTTTTATACTTTCATATTATTGATTTTTCAGTGTACCAACATACACTGCAACCATGAAATCTTTGTTTAATTTGGCAAAATTATTTCTACACAAAAAGGTAGCCAGCATAGGCTATATAGAACAGCCATGAGAGAGAGATATAGATAGAGAGAGAAAGAGAGAGAGAAAGAGAGAGAGAAAGAGAGAGAGAAAGAGAGAGAGAAAGAGAGAGAGAAAGAGAGAGACAAAGAGAGAGAGAGACATATATTAACATCAAGATTATTATCGTTGGTGAGGGGTGACACAAGGTTATCAGCAACGGAATGAAAGGGCTGGAGAAATGGGAGATACCTGAGAAAACCCACCGACCAACAGAATGGCCAAAAATGATTAGCACATGCAAAAATCTGGGAACCAATGCCGCCGGGAATCAAACCCGGATTGACAAATGGTCTGAGCATTTGGTCACTGTAGCCCCTCCAATCATAAGAAGTGGCGATGGTGGAGCGCTGTTTATTTCAGCCGATTACAGTGCTGTTATTTTTAGTTGCGCAACAACAATTTTGTTTTATTTTCCTTGCATTTTGCCGTGCTTTAGTAAGCAAAAATTGTGACAGTGAAAACTAATGAAGAACCAGGAATGAATAGATTATTGTATGCTATGCATAATTAACATAGGCAGGTGATTGTTGGCAGTCTGCTTCATAATAGCAAAGATTATCAAGGTAAATGTAGTATTATTTCCATCTCACATTTCATCAGATGTCAATAACATAATAATTGCTTGTTTATGTAAGCATTCAGCTGTTACAACAACTCACAGTTGTGAGAAATTATTTTGTACTTTTATGAACTTTTATAGTAACAGGATTCCATTGTAACTAGAAGGTAAAAAATACTGTAGTGAAATTTTCATTAAAAAATTACTGTTATAGGGCTACTGTACAAATACCGTGTTTGTCGGCATATAGGACGACCCCGCATTTGAAGGTACAAACTCTTGAAAAAAAGTAAATTACTAATTTTGAAATTCCTGACAGAAAAATATTTTTTCCTTTGCAAGAAACATTAAAAATGAAGTTTAAATATTTTCAATGCATTTCTTATCGGCATATTAACATCATAGTAGACACATAAACTAATAACATTGCCTACTACTGCCCTCAGCACGCCCAACAGCCAAAGAAATGCACGGCGGCGGCCGGCGATATATCCATTTGCTGGCAGGTGTGCGCGACTTGGCAACGCCGGACTGAGGCACGCCGCGCATTACATGGGAACTTCGGGCAACAACAGCTGCTTGCAAAGTCATCACATTCCTGTGCGCTGCTGTTGTCCTCCAGCCTAGCGCTAGACAGACACATGAATGTGTGGTACGGTACCTAGATCCTCGTTTTTTTCCATCCGAGAGTCTTGTGCTTGCGAGACAAAGGATGAAAGCATGCGGACCTAGATCCTCGTTTTCTCTGCCTGAGAGTTGTAGGCTGGCGAGACAAAGTATCTCAGCACGCTTACGCATCGATCGCCGCTTCGCTGCGAGGAAGTGTCCTTTATTATGAATGACGCAGATCAAAATTTTGTACCGTAAATTTTATTAAAATAAACGGGGCACTCGTTTTCATTTGTGATGAAAAACGCAATTCCTTGAAACATCATACAACTCCACAGCTTAGCTTCCAAACGATTTTTGGCTACCAAAAATTTTTACACCCTCATATAAGACGAGTAGCAATTTTTGAGGGCCAAAAATATGTAAAAATTGTTGTCTTATATGCCGGCAAATACGGTAATGTAAAATCAAATCAGCAGGAACCAAAATATAAAATAGACAGATGCTGTAAGAGTACTGCTTGTTCTACATTTCCATGATGGAGTATGAAATGTTAAAAAAGTCATATTTCCTTTTAACCTATGTCATTCTTAATAACACATGTCTGGAAATTATACTGTTTATATTTATATTTTAGAGTAGGTGTTTATTTTACTTATGGCAAAGCTAATGAAAATTGAGACTATTATTTAGGCTTAAGATTGAATTATGATGCTTAAAACTAAAAAGGGCCATACATTTCAGTTTTTGTTGCATCTAAAATAAATACAGTGGCTTCTCGAAACTTAATTTTTCAGTGGACCAACAAAAAAAAAAACAAGGCATGCACGGGAAAATGACGGATGCAGTCTAAGATTTTGGAAACTAGAAATGTTATCCTTTACGTCAAAATCCACATTTGTTGCAAGCCAACACCCTTTTAAAAACCATTTGTTTCATTTAGGATTTTATTTCTCTCAAAAAACCAAACAAGCAACACAAATATTAAAATTAGTAGAAGTTCAGCAGCAACTGATGCTTCATGATAACATCTACAATAATTATGAATACTTTGTAATTCCGTTAAAAAGGCATTCTAATATCACAGACCATTCTAAACATAGTCACAGATGATCAATATAAGTTTTCATGCCACTAACCTACGAGTGCTGGATACATTCTCATGGTTACAAACCTTAACTTTTAAAACATTCTCAATGCAGTCAACATATGAAAGCAGAAAACATGTAAGATTACAAAAAATGTTAAATGCTCTTCCATTGTTGCGAATGTGAAATACTATTAATTTGAGCAGAGTATGATTACCTGCTGCTGTTTTACGTTTACAAATGGTTGAAAAACTATTGATGCACGTAATTTTTGGCGAATATACAGTTTGTTGTGAACAGATGATTGCAGATAAACAAATAAACAGTGATCATGGAATAGGGTATTAATATTAGCATTATTAAAATAGGAATATTGACGGAACAGAAGTAAATGAACGGGTAATGCCGTAAAATGTATACATGGGAAAAACATTTTTAAAATCCACTGTATGCATCTTTTTGCTTAAGTTGAAGTCATATATTAAACTAGAATTTTGTAATTATATAGGAGCTGAACTTAACATCATGAGAAATTTTTAATTTGCTAAATTGACTCACCTCTTAATTTCTTGTTGATAACAGTAATTTTTCATATTCAGCCTATGTTAATCCTGTCATAACAGTATATTTAAATTAAATATATTATAAAACTTTAATTATTTTTTTATGATAATGTTCTTAAGAACTGTGAATTCCAAATATATATATATATATATATATATATATATATATATACACGCGCACGCACGCACGCACACGCACACACACACAGACACACACAGACACACACAGCCACACACAGACACACACAGCCACACACAGACACACACAGACACACACAGACACACACACACATGCACGCGCGCACACACACACACACACAACTTAAGGGCTATTCTGTGGTAAAATAAAAATGGATATGTCAAAACAAAGTAGGCGGAAACACATTTACTTAAAGTGTAGAAGTACTGAACTTTTATATCAGAAATTATTGGTATTTAAAATCATGTCTTGGTACGATAATTGAAGACATAAGGAAATTAATTGTACAGAAGAAATTGTAGAAAATAAATATAATGTGGTAGACCTTAATTTTTATCCTTCTGGGATTTCTCTTTACCCAGAAATCAAAATTATAAATACAATGTCTTTGAAAAATTTTGCAACAAAAGTGAATGATTAGGCGAAATATTGTGGGGCATTAGAATACGGTAAGTCAACAATATTTAACACAGTTATAAATATTTGTTATTGTGTACTTAACTTTTCATTCACATTGTGATGTTAAAATAGAAAATTTTCATTTTCTATATATTTCCCTGTGAAAACATTTAACTTACAGTCCCACTGCTTTGTTATTGTATTTCACGATACAAGTGACAATAATAATTAATCTGCTGAAACATTTTCTATTTTCAGGAAATTACATATATTTACTTACCTTCTTAGTCTAGAACTGTCTTCCACTTCCATCAATATCAGACAAGTTTTCTTTTCTTGGTTTATTAGCAGAGCAGACTAATATAATATAATATATCATAAGTTTTCTCCAGTTAGTAGAATATTAAGTTGTTGTTCTGTAACTACAGTATATCATGGAAGTGTTCAGTAATACTGCAGAGACAGCTAGGCCGATCTCACATACGAGCTTGAGACTGATATTGCATGACACATTAACTTCTATTCACAGTATTTACTGTGGTTCGGTAAAAGTTAATAGAAAATGTGGGTAGCAGCCGAGTTCATGAGCAACAAAGAAAATGAGACTGGTTTCAAGGATCCTGCAGATGGTTCACTAGTACCTGTCCCCCCGAGTCAGCTTGTAACACAAAATGATAAGTCAAATATCCTATGCAAGTATTTGTAACCCACTCCATCACCTAACGAAATAACCAAACTTGCATACAGATGATAAATATGTCTGTTGAGCTCAGAACTTATTTTACCATGCAGAATGTGATTTTTTGTGAGCTTGTAAGATGGTGGAACATTCACACACATCTGCTCCAAGTTTGATCCCTCCACCAACTGCCTGCATGCACAAATAATTAGCATAGGAGTCTGGAAACTTGGCACAAGAAGCTGATGGGCCTGTCAGTGGTGTTTGACAATGAGATCACTTGAGATATGAAAGAGAGTTCCCATGGATATATCAGTTGTCTAAGGAAATTGTCGAGTATGGTAAAATGAGTGAACCATATTTCTGTCTTCTTTATTAGTTGATTAGCTGTCCCACTCCCACAACCTGGAAATCAAGAAGATGATGCATAATTCTCATGTAGTGATATGGTAGTCCACTGTAGGCCTTATCCTGCCATTAAGAATGTGTCCAGAAATAGCTACCAAAACGTGTTTTTCCAATCTGTGCTTCAGAATCAAACAGAAAGATCATGCAAACACACATCACGGACCCTACAGTATAGTTTATTCATGGAATAAACAGGTGTAACCAATAGCACAATCACACACAAAGATGTGTTGAAATGGGCTCAACATCATCTGCCATTCACTCTTATTGAAATGGGTGTCAGACTTACGGTGTCAAGAGAATGTCCCAAATCCAGAGCCAAGGTCACGAGGTTACTCTAGGTGTGTAAAGTGGACAGAATTGAACAGATCACACATGTCGCTTTTGAGAGTGTTCTTCTAATTGGCATTTTCTCTTGTGTAAAGGTGGAATATGGGAAATAGGGAACATACAGGTAAACCTTATTAATACAAACCTCACTACTACAGAATCATTAACAAAAAGGGGTTACCTTCTCCCTTAGGAAAGTAGCTTAAATTCATGCTTACACAATCATTTGTAAAACAATGCAACATCAATTACCCAAGTAATGGTGCTTTTAACATTGTCAACCTATTGGGAAAAAAACTTGAAATCTATTTTGCAACTTTTTTTACACCTGGTTACACAAACCTCATTACTACAACACAAAAATAAACATCTTTTGAGTTTTGTAGTAAATGGGTCTTATTGTCTATGCAGTCCAAACCATGTTCATGAGATCAGTGAATGACACGCAATGTAGGTACATGCCCATATTGTGAGTGGTTGGAATGCCAAGGAATCATAAACCATATGGAAGAAACAAATACAGATGCAGGCAGGATGCTAGACTGCAAAACTAAGCCAAAGTCAGTCAAGAGGGAAAGGAAAGTGGCTCCCGGCCCATCTCACCTCAACCTATTGAGTCCTTGAGAATCACATGGAGGCTTCAAACACGGAGAGGTCAGCTAAGAGAGTCCACCAACACCAATGGGACAGGGACAGCACCTTCACCTACACATTCAGCAAAATGCATAAGCCAAGGTTTCCTAAAAAAAGGAAGGGGAGGGACAAGGCCCAAGTGCAGAGCAGAAAGTGTAAAGGCATGCCAGAAGTAAAAACTCAGTTAATAAGCAAAAGGATAATAAATGTGTTATGTTACACATACTTGTCAACAAAGATAAAATTAATAAACAATTTTCATTGTATTGTTAATACCATACCACATAAATATACACATAATTAAAAAATGTGAATATTGTCATAAATGCACTGCCTTTTTTGTTAATGTTTGATGTATGAAGCATAATTACATTACAATACAGAAACACATAATTTCATCTTCGATACAAGTAACATACTTAAACACACTATTAAACAAATATATCTATAATTTAATGGTAAAGTGAGCAATACATAGCACATAAACTGCTACATTATTTAGATAATGTTATGTTAGTGAAAGTTACTAAAACATCTATTACTATAAATTACCCAGTAAAAATTCATGCCATTAACGGGTTTACTGTTAGATCAGGTTTCTTTAGAAATTGATATGTAACCTTACTCTAGTCTAATTTATACATTTACTTGTCTGAACTCTATAGATTTTGTAGCGGCCACCCGCAGCAGGTAGCACGGACCTTCAGCGCGTGCTGGCATCACGCAGTGCTGCGCGGCCGGGCAGCAGGAATGCGGAGGGGTGAGTGCATCCGGCCGGCGGAGCAGCTGCCTGACCCCAGCAAGACAGGGGAGGAACACTTAGTCTGGCCTTAGCAGTGGCCGCGAGAGCTTTGCCTGTGAGTAGCGTGCTGTGTAATACATTATCATGGCCGCGGTTGTTTCACTCACTGTAGCCCACTTGTCAGCTCACACAGTTAGTGGTCCACACCCGAGACCACAGATTTGATTGATAAAATTAAAAGTTTCTCTTTTCAAAGCGGAAATAAAATATAAGAGGATAAACCAGAAGCCTGGGTGTCAGACATAATTATATTAATTAGAGAAAACAGTGAAAGGGTGAATTTTTATGAGTATTTATTTTAATTAAATGTTGTTTGTAGATATACAGAAATGCTGCTGTATTTAATATTGGTTGTCACATGGATGTGACATTAATTGTAACATTAGATAAAACTGATTATTAGATTTATACAAATATTACTGCCAAGACTCCAGTTCAATAACTTGACCATTTATTAAACCTAACAAATTTATACATTGCAATACCACTGTTCAATGCCAAAAATAAAAACAAAATATTCAAAATTCTAACTTACAGAACTGCATAACTTAATATGAAGTTTACTATAGAATTTGGTTTGTCCAACACTCTAGCACAAAAAGAGTACTTAGTGTTGGCAATGAACTGAGCTATACAATAGTTTCTTTAGTTACTTAAGTCATGCATTTTAATATCTCAGTGCAACCATAGAACAGCAGTTAGGTCAGACCAGCGTAATAGTGACAGGAACATCACACAAAAACATAGACAATTACAGTGTCACACAACTACTAGGTGGTCCAAAAAGAACACATGTATTTGACTTGCATAGTATCAGTGGTGAACGTGGAATGGCAGGGTGTGAGGCCTGTTGTTTTGTAGGTTAGAACATCCAGTTACAGTAGAAATGGCGTTGTGGACAATGCATCATCACGTTTTCGCTGTTGAACATTTCTTCAAAAGTAATGAGTCTGTTATCACAGTCCATGCGTTCCATTTGCACCACCCTTTATTATGGGACACAGCTCTATACATATACAAGGAGAAGACATTTAAAGATGTGTTTGTAAGAGGTGAGCAGAAATGAAGCAGAACTTAAACATACAAACAGTCAATGTAAACACAAGAACATGCTGTTAAGTTAAGGCAGGACCTAACCCTACATGTGCAAGAGCAATTGAGGAAAACATAGGGACAAGCTGTACAGAATTGAAGTCAGTGAGAGAAGAATAAGGTCACATGCCTAAACAGTGTGCACCAAAAATTAATTAAGTCTGAAAGTTAAGTTAACAGTATGAAAAACCCCACCCTAAAACAAGCTTTTCTACTGAGCATACTGCAGCCTGTATGTGTAGTGTTAGGAATTATATACATTCTAAGTAGGTAAATAATGCCTCTAAGGGAGGAAGTTGGCAGGACTAGAGAACAAATAAAGGTGGACACTCAGGTTATGTAAGAGGGCTTTGTAAACACTATGAATAAATATCAGAACATGGTTGTAAAAGTGGAATCAATAATACAAGAGTTTTATTCCAGAAGAGCTGCAAAGATTGCCTGCAAGAGTTTATTAAGACATGACATTGACATAGTGTGGGAGTGCAGATACCCTAATATGACCTATAACAACAACTGTGGGTGGCAAAGAGGATATTTTACCCTCTGAAAAATTCAGTTTTCAGATTCCTTCAGAGTAGGTTTAAGTAGCATTGGAGCTTATTAAGAATATGGAAAAAAAAAAGCTCTGGCAACATGCTGATTTACTACATTTACACAGAGGCGGATGATTTGATAACATCACTGGCTATAATGGCAGAGCACACAAGTCAGTATAAGGTCTAAAAGCAGAAGTTAGAGACTTTTTCTGAGGTGTAAAAAAACATAGTACAGTATGTGATAGTAAGAAGGATTCAGGTTGTTGGGATAACAGACAATAATTTGTCACAGGCTTTAGAAATGGATAGTTACCACAATGTAGTAAAAGCAGTTTAGTGTATTCGCCAAGCGGAAGCAGTCAGAGGGCAGCAGCTCTGTCCTATCAAAACGTCACACAGAACAGAGCCCGTACCACATCCTACGGTCCAGCAGCTCATTATTGAGGCTCTGCAAGAACCTAAGAAAACTCTCTAAAGGCAAGCATCGCATCCCACATAACTCTTATGAAAGGTGAGTAACAGCAGCCATGGCCTACCCTCACTCATTAAGCAAGAGAAATAAACACTTACTCCGGAGATAATCAACGTGTATTCGCCCCAAGACCCACTCTATTGGAACTTAAAAACTTCCCTATGCCAGCTATCCCGACTTCACTTTCTGAGGGATATCGTCGCTCATAGAGTTTAGTGTGACATCCTGAGGCGGTGTCTGTAGTACAGTAAATTGTTTCATTATTATGGTGAATGTTATATTTATTTTTGTTACTAAAACAAATATTATTATCAATTAGCAACATAAATATCATACCATTATTTCGCTTCCTGCTCAATCAGGTTTGCAGCACAGTTGTTTTACAATCTTACCCTGTGTGATATGATAATTCTGATTGACTGATTTGAGGGATGAAATTTAAAAAAGTCTTTATAGAATTTCAGTTTCGTGGCGAAATCAAAAGCTTAGCCATGTTATATTAAAGAAGGAAGTGAAAAGAGCAATATTGATAAGTATTAGTTTAATAATCTGTTGCTTGCAAACATACTGAATTGCTGCTGTACTTAGTAGTAGTGATTGTGGCATGAAAGAGAAATTTTTAACTAAAGTTAGGATTTTTAATAGTTTATACATATTACTGCCACTGATCCAGGTCAATGTTTTGCCCATTTATTAACCTGCAAAATTTTTAAAATGTTATTCTATTGAGTATTTCCACAATTAAATTAACATAAAATGTTTAAATTCAGATTTAATAAACTGCATATCTTTAAATCTTATTAAGTCCATTACAGTGACCACTTTTAAATGTCTTGTTAAGAACAATAATCTGAAAAAATATTTTTACAGTGGTATCAGATTATTTTAGTAAGGTGATGTCTTTACACTACTATTAATACCTATAGGGCCATGTTTACATATATAATTTGTGGAAAGATACAAATTGGTGGAAAGGGTAAAGATAACCAAGGTATCAATAATGCTCACTGTACACTGGATAAATAAAATTAAAATGTATAAGACATTATCAATTCTGACACACCTGCCACTGTGGGACCATTTGTGATTTTTCCTGCTGCACGCATAGCTCGATGGTTGGAGCGTAGAGATGTAAGTGATGGCACTACCAACAGACTAAACCTCTCACATAGGTATTCAGATGAATCACCAACAGTGCCACTGGCTTTCAGCACAGGAAATGGAACAAGGTAGAGCTCTCCTTCAAGAACAAGTAGTAGTTCTCTTCTACTGCCACATCCTTTGCCATGGGGAACTATAAATTTAAACAATTACAGGAAACAATCAAAAGTGTGATCTACAATGTTCATGCAAACACACACTGACAGAACTTTTGAAAATACCCTTTAACTTATAATTATTTAACAATCTTTCTTTACTAAATATATATCTGCAAGTAAACTTTCCCACATAGGATACCTATAAACACCCTAAATATGTAAAAATACAATATCACAATAGTATACTAAAGATTTTTCATGGAAGGTTACATTGCTTCACATATAAATAAGTTCAATTTAGAACAAAATACCCAAATATAACACCTAACAAACTATTTGTATACCAACTGAATCATGATCAAAGTTAAACTACACCAATCACAGGTTTTAATAGTCTCATCACATAACAATGTAATACAACTTTGGGCTAAGTACACTGTAAAGAAACTTAAATCATAAGTACAAGGTTTTCACTATCAGACACACTTCAAAATTTAGTAGATTTAAATTATTTCTGGTATCATCAAAGGTGTAGCTTTGTGATTAAAAAGTTGACAAAACTTCAGTTTAAGTGACTAATTCTCAATATCTAAAAACCTACAAAGTATTTAACATAGAATAGTTTTCATCCTTATACTTATGAAATAATTACAAATGCAATATAACAAGTGTGTAAAAAGAAGATGAACCTATTATATTTTCTGGAATTTGCTGAAAGTTGTTTGGATATGATTATGAAATACCACAGAATGGAGTGAAGATGACCATTGGAGTGAACTTGACCAAAAAGTTACCGATATGTAAAAAAAAATGTTACATTTTCAACCTCCAATTCAAAATCCTCTAAACAAATCTCTCTATACTGTGGAACTTGCACTGCGTGTTAACATGATGAAATGCATTTGTCATAGTAAAGTGCGGTTTTACTAAAAATATATTTGCTTACATTATTATTTGCAGTTATCTTAATTTATCAACTAACTTGAACTGATAAAATATTGCTTTCTTTTATAATATTTTATTGTATTCCAATTACCTATTCTTGTGTTACTCAAATTAGTTTACAGCACCAAACTTATCACTGCAAGTTAAAAACGGTACATTCAGTAGAAATGGCGTAACTCCTTTATTAATGGGGCAAAGGTGACCTCTTTGTAAGAATGTTTATATTTGAAACGTTTTCTCATTGGAAGCTAACATCAACCATGAGTGATCTATTCTACGCCTTTTAGGTACAACAAGCCACCAACTTGTTCACATTTGGTCATATGTGTAAGACAAAGGGCACAAAACAAAAAAAAAAAAGAATATATTTTCATTGCTTTTAAAAGATGTGTTTGGGATATGGTTGGTTTTGGATTGTTAGGAAGTGACTCAAGATTTTATTCACCGTTGGGGAGGTTGTCGTTTTAAAATTCCTCGAAAATATGTGCCTAAGAGCAAAAAAAAAAAAAAAAACTGTCAATGTTCTGAAGAAGATTTGGAAGAGGGACAAAAAATTTTTTTTGACGGGAAGTACAGCATGAAGAAAGTGTGTGAAAAGTTTAACATTCCAAAGGGCAAACTTTTTAATAGGGTGAATGATCTGAAAGGAAAGTCTTATAGTGGTTCGTGATTTCTGCAGGCGAGAGGACATAATTACAAGCTGTGTACTAGCCTGCGCCAAATAGTGTTTCACGTTAGACACACTAGATAAAAGGTTCTTTGCTAAAGCCCATTTTGACAGAATTGGCAGGCTGGAACATAAGTTAAAAAAAACCACATGCTACGAATCGAATGGGCAAAAAGGTTTTTTTTGAACAGACACTCCAACAAGCCGTCAGAGCAACTTGCCAACGACATCAAAAAAGCTCGAGCGAGTGTTGGCGAAAATGAAACAAGGCAATTCCATGGCAATCTGAAAGATCGCTGTATGAGTTGCCAGCAGAAAATATTTTCAATTATGATGATAATGATCTGAGTGATGATCCAGCTGCAATAAAATGATATTTAAGAGAGGTGTTAAATACCCTGACAATGTTTTTCACCACACAAAACACTCAATATTATTCATGATGTGTGTCAGCTGAAGATACTGCTTTACCACCATATGTGGTGTACAAAGGTGCACATTTATATGATATGGGGCGAGAGGGAGGGACAACAGGAGCATCATTATGCACGAAACCATCCTATGTAAGAGGATCACATTACAAAGAAACTTTCCACTGGTGGTTTGATGCTGTCACATTCATGGACTGGTCTCTTCACTATAAGAGCATTGTTTGAATGGGCATCGTTTGAATGTCCTTTCAGACATAGACATTTTCATATGTATAATACTCTTCACTATAAGGGCATAATTTAAATATCCCATCAAACATAGATCCTTTGAAACATAAATGAACAGCAAGTAAATTCCTCTACACAAATAGAAGAAAACAAGTTTGTTTATAGTTGCATAAATGACATTCATAATAAACACCAACCAAATGTGTGGAAAAAAGGTTAAAAAGTGACCACTTAATGAAAAAAGCTACTTTTATTAACTTCGACCACAAAAAGTGACTTTTAGAGGGAAAAGTGACCAACTTTGAGGCCTGTTGTATGGACGTTTAAGATATATGTTGTAAAAATTTATCTGAATCATGAGGACTGACACTATTGTGACTTGCTTCAACGCCAGCAGGGCTTATGAAGTGAAGTGAAGTGATTTCAGACTCAGCACTCAAAATCAAGGTTTGTAGCACTGGTGAGGGGTGAAATGATGCAAGTACGAAGCAATGCAAGAATGAATGGGCAGGGAAAACAGGAGATCCCAGAGAAATCCTGCCCACCTGTGGCATCGTCCAGCACAATTCCCAAATGTGAAAATCCAGCGACCAACAACACCAGGAATCAAACTCAGATAGGCAGATTGCTTGGTTAAATTACACATGTATAGAGCAGCTAACTTTCACTTTGCTCTTTTTTACTGTTACTTCATTTGAAGATATAAATGTGAACCTTGCATATATATTTTTCAGAAATTGCCAGTTATTTATTGAAATCGTAAGTAATTCAATACCAACTAAAATTGTGGGGTAAAAAATATTCAATTGGCAATTTATGTTTCTGATCATCAATTGCAATGAGTGAACCTAATTTTTTTAAAACAGTTTCCTTAAAAAAATATACAAAATATATTTTTACACAAATAAAGGATAAACTTCTCACAGGCAACGGACTGTGATATTTTGGCTTCTGTTCCGTGAATTAAACACCAAACATTCAGGATGAATTACCATCAAAAACACCAGTTAATTTGTAGTACGACTTGCTACGCGGCCATCTTGAGTTAACACTAACACTTCTCAGCGCCGAACCTGTTTCTTGGCCGCTGCACGTCTTGATGCAAGAATGACACAAGTTCACTTGCAGAGCTCACAAGGACAACACGCAACGCACAAATATGTACATTAAGTAACCAAACATCCCACCCACCTTGAAATCACATATTTAAATTCAGTCCAATGGCAGGAGGCAAGCTTTATAATGCGTAGGGTAAGTTGCCCTTGACTGGTATGAAGCTTAGCCACACTGACTATACCATAGACACCGGGGAATGTATGAGTCACGCGACCAAGCTTCCAACGAAGTGGGGGCATGTTAGGGTCCTGAATAAGCACCAAGGTTTTAGGCTCTAAATTCACAGTAGTTTTCATTCACTTAGACCGGAGTTGCAGCTGGTTTAAGTTATCCTTATGCCACCGGCACCAAAAACACTGATAAGCCTGCTGAAGAAGATTCCACCTTGAAAGCCGATTTGGAGGTACTGATGTTAAATCCTTTTCAGGTAACATTTGTGAAGGTCCCAACATGAGGAAGTGACTTTATGTAAGGGCAGTGAGATCACTCGGATCTAAAGACAGTGGTGTTAATTTACGTGAGTTCAAAACTGCTTCTACTTGGGTAACTACAGTATAAAATTCTTCGTAAGTCAGCAGTTGGTTACCTATGATCTTTTTTAAGTGTGTTTTTGCTGATTTCACACCAGCCTCCCATAGGCCTCCAAAGTGAGGTGTACCTGGTGGATTGAAGTGCCACGTTATTCCTCCGTTGCTCAAGGCAGAGGAAATAGCTGCACAATTGGCTGAGTCTTGAAGGAAAGTCTGCAGAGCCTTCAGCTGGTGATTGGCACCCACAAAGTTGGTACCGCAGTCACTAAACAAGTATGTGGGTCAGCCACGACGAGCTACAAACCTGTGAAAGGCTGCAAAAATGCTTGAGTGGAAAAATCTGAGACTAGTTCCAGATGAACTACTTTGGTGATGAAACATACAAATAAACAGATATATGCCCAAAAAGTACGAGGTTTCCCAGCTCGAACCTTTATTGTCATGAATGGGCCTGTATAATCCACCCCAGCCCTGTCAGAAATGGTTTGGCTTCAGTCACTCGTGAAGCTGGGAAATTACTCGCACGAGGTGTTGCTGGGCTTGGCCTGCAGTGAAAACAAATGACACACCGGTGCAGTTGCTTCCTGACAACGTTTCTGCTGTTAACAAGCCAGAAGACCTGTTGGAGAACAGAAAGCAGGTGCTGGGGACCAGGATGCAATAAATCATGGTGAAGCTGATCAATGATCAGCTCCGTCAGGCGACACTTCTTGGGCAGTAAGATAGGATGCTTCTCACAATATGGCAAGTTTGATGCCTGCAGCCGACCGCCCACCCTCAACACTCCTTCTAAATCAATAAAAGGGTTCAACTTTCTGAGAGAAAATGGACAATCACCCTTTTCAACAGTCATCAGTTCAGCAGCCAACTCGACAGCCTGAGTCCTCTTCACCCATACCAGCACGGATGCTTGAAGTTCACTTGCTTGAAGTGGTCCACCGAGTTGCTCCTTCCCACACTGTGCAGCCCGGATGAAGCAGAAACAGTATGCAGCACCCCGCTTGATTATCTTGAGAGATGAGAAACATTGTAACAGAGAAAAATTAACTTCGGCGACAGCCCTAGCAAAGAGTCCAGAAGGTTGACTCCGCTCATCTATAAGCAGGTCAAGAGCCAAGGTGGTCCTGCCCACCACAAAGGATGGTCAAATAGTTGACAAGGCAGCAGACCTCTGGAGGCACAGTTGGAAAAATTAGTACATAATTGTGATTTTTCAGCCTATTAGAGAAAAAAATTTTTAGGTTCCAAAACACCTTTAATTAAATAAAATTGTTGTTTTTGCTGAAAATGCTTTTCAGGACAGAAAAATAAATTTTTCCTTTTAGAAAAAATGGAACGTGGTGCCACCACTCAGGTGACGTTTTGGTTTGAATTTCTCCCACACGATTGGCCACAAATGTCTTCGATTGATGAGATGATGAACGTATCCAAGCCAACGTGACCTTAGAATCAATCCATGCAAAGATCTTGTTCACCTTGAAGCACAAAGATAATATGTTCAATATATAGTGCAGTGTTTTCAATATCAGTACTGCTGCACATAGTTCCAGACGAGGTAGTGATACTCTTTTGGTCAATGCCACCTTCGAATAACCCATTAATAAATGTATTCGAGCTGGACTGTAGCATGGCAACTCACAAAGACACACCACTGCAGCATATCCAAGTTCAGAGCTGTTTAAAAATCCATGTATCTCCAGAATTGAGTCTGAGGCAGTCACCAGGGAGTCTCTGGGAATAGAGATTCTTTCCAGTAAGACCAGCCGTTCCTTAAACTGAATCCACCTTTTCTGTAGCCTGCCAGGCGACTCCATGTCCCAGTCCACACCCTCCAACCACAGCTCTTGAATCATAGCTTTCGCTAGCAATGACAACGGAGACAACCACCCTAATAGGTCGAAGATTCGTGCAACATCAAACAGAATTCCTCTTTTCATATTTTGATTGTTTGTTGGATGTTCTCTATATGGAAAAACTATCCAGTTTAGGGTTACACTGAAGACCAAGTACCTTAAGATTAATATGGTCATCATAATTAAAGATATGTGAAATTGGTTGTTGAAGCTGAGAAGATGGTAAATTTTCTAAAAACACTGAACTGTTACTCACAAATTTTCTAAGGTGAAAACCACCACATTGCAACATATTTAATGCACCATATTTACTAACTCTTGTTGGAGTTGCAAGGCTTCCTGCAGAGATGCTGCTCCTGTCACCACATCATCCACATAGGTGTCTGAAATAAGAACATCTGCAGCATGAGGATAATTGGGTCTCTCATCCTCGGCTAGATGGTGAAGCATACAGATGGCCATAAAATAAGCTGCAGACACACTGTATGTAACCGTCTACAGGCGATATTCTTGAATTGCGTCACCTTTCCTGAAACGCCCCAGAATCTGATGATAGTCCTGCTGTCAACGATCAAGACACACTTGCCGGTACATTTGCTGAATGCCTGCTGTAAATGCAATACGGTGCAGGCACAAGCGCAGAACAAGATCACTGAACTCACACTGCAGTTTCTTCCCAGAAAACAAGGCATCATTGAGAGCGAACTCAGATGAGGTAATCGCAGAGGCATCAAATACCACTCTCAGCTTAGTCGCTGTGTTGTCTGGCTTCAACACCCCGTTATGCGGTATGTAATAGGCAGAACTCACCCCAAGCTCAGAACGCGGTACCTCCTCCATGTGGCCTGCTGTGAGGTAATCTCACATAAAGCCGTCGTAGAGAACCTTTAGCTCAGGCTGATGAAGTTTTTTGTTCCAAATGCTTCAGCCAGTTGAGAGCCTGTGACCATGACTGTCCTAGTTCTGGAGCAGATGTCTTGAAGGGCAATGCCACAGTGTAACATCCATCAGGCCCCCGCTTGTGGGTGTGCCTAAACATTTCTTCACATTGTCGTTCATCTGCTGTGTCAGGAACCACAGTAGGAACTTCCTCTAACTTCCAAAAATTTTGTACAGTGTTCTCGAGAGGCATGAGTGAGGTATGAAGGCTTCCTGCTAAGAGAGCTGTTGTTACCCTTTGTGTTGACTGTACCTTTCCCATGATGAGCCATACAAATACAGAATTTAATGCCACAGGAGAGCCAGGATCTCCTTTAATTCGACCACCTGTCAGTAGGAGAGGAAGTAGAGCTACTCACAGCAGTAAATCTATTGGCTGCGGTGTCCCAAAATGGGGGTCAGCCAGTTTCAGGTTGGACAGATGTCCCCAATGATCAACAGCGAGGTCAGTGTTTGGTAGTGTATCACTAATCTTGTTTAACACCAGTGTGTCGATTGTGTACATCAAAGACTTGTCACTAACTGGCTGGAGGTGACATGTAGTGATTCATTTTACTGATGGAACAGGCACACCAGAATGTCCCTGCACTGCACAAGAGCACTTACGCCGAGACAGACCTAGCTTCTGGAGACAACTACTAGTTATGAAGTTGGCCCGACTACCCGAGTCCAGAAGAGCTCGACAAGCCTTGGTGGTACCGCTTGCATCTCTTACCCCAACACTTGCGGTAGCTAACAGGAGGACAAATTAAGTCTTCCCAAAGCTTGTCAACGTTGTTGTGGGTGGTGGCCACCAACCTTCTCAATGCTTGCAACATTCTCCATGGTAGGGGTGACTTCTGTACCTGGATTGTGAGCTGTCGGTGGTGCCTCTTCGAAGTGGAGTAAGGTATGGTGTCGTGCACCACATATTTCGCAGTTAGTTTTTTTGAGAAACAATACACGGCCTTGTGGAACTGGCGCAAACAATTAATGCACAGGTTGTACTTCTTAACAAATGTAAACCGTTCTCTTTAGGACGTATGACTGAACTGTGGGCATTGCAACAATGAATGAGGTTCCTGACAGCAGAGGCACTCCTGCATTACTTCCTTCGAGCGCCCAAGGAACGAATTGTGTAGAGGGCAAGCCATGTCCAACCGACTTGCCCGTAGACTCTCTGCGAAGATTAGCGTCCAACTTCCGCTCCAGTAAGTATATTACTAATGGATCCCAAGTGTCCACAGGTATACACAAAACCTCTAATGTAGCAACATTTTCATGAATAACAGATATCAGGTGAACCAAAGTGGAAGAAGTCATTGAATATATTGGTGCATTTGCCAAGGCATCTAAGTGGCGATTTACAATCATTCTCTTGTTTTTGTAACGCCTTTGAAGCAACTTCCAAACTATGTCGAAATTTTCCTCTGTCTCAGGAAGCGACTGTATTAGGGATAATGGTTCCCCTGCAATGACGACTTCAAATAAGACAGCTGCTTGACATTGCTTAGGTGAGCCTGTTTCGAAGCCAGTGCCGCAAAAGGGTTGGAAAAGTCTTGCCAACTCTTTATGTCTCCACCAAATAATGCATTTTAGGAGAGAATCAGCAACAGCCCATATTTTAAAACATAAGTCATCAAAATCTGCTAACCTCATGTTATGAATTTCTTCATTAAAGTCTGGTAGGAATTTGTTCGTGGCATTGGCAGATATGAATAAATGATCTTCATGAAAACCACTTCGTAGTTGCACCAAACCCTCGCACGTTGCGTGCAAAAGGCAATGCTGATTTGGATCCGATTCAGTTTATTCAGCTAATGCAGCTGCTCTTTGCAGTCGATTCTCGGCACGAGAGAGCCTTAGGTGTGCGCAAGCAAGAGCAGAAGCCATCGCAGCCGTTCAAATTGTCCGCATCCATCCAAGAACGGTGTGGAGGTGTGGTCTCGCAAGCAGTGACCTGTTCACTGAAATCGTTCACTAGGTCATTCGTGACCAGTTCACCGGTGTTGTTCAATAGGTCATCCGTGATCAGTTCACAGCATCCGGCACACTGAGCGCACAAAGGCTTTCAAAGATTTCTCAGATGCCAAACAAGTTGCCAAAGCTTAAATACACATAACCCGGAACTGAACAAAACTGGAAACATATGCATTCCGCTATCAGTGGTGTTACTCCTCGCCAAACACAATCATTCGTCTAAGTCTTTGTTCCAGGCGTCCCGACCCAGCCTAAACTGAAAATGTGACGATCCCGCACGTTTACTTTTCAAACCAATCACAATTATTATGACGTCACTTGCAATCGATCCAGCCCAGAGGACAAAAATGTTGCGTGAATTTAACACCAAACATTTGCGACGAATTCCAGGGTGGCCACCAAATATGAATGTTAAAATTCATGCATTTTTCCAGGTTTTCAAGGTCCAAAATTTTGTTTTTCAAGGAATCGTCTAAATAACTAAACTGTAGGACTACACACATTTAAATACTATTGTGGGATCGAATGACTTACTATAGACACTCCCCAAAATAACACTACGTAACTACAAACCTACACACACATTTAAGTTACACATGAAACCACAATACTAAGAAATCTTACATTTCACTACAAATCGAAGAGGTTTAATTTAACCGTTGGAAATCGCTATTACATGCGATGGTTTTTATAAGTGGTAAATAGTTTAGCTACTCATTGGATACCGGGCAAACTATTGATTTTGGACATATAGTTTACGGATGAAAAATGTTTCTAGTGACATTCTAAATAGTCCTACATAAAAAAAATTTGTTAGGTTAGGTTTTTACGTTACATTGTTAGGTTATGTTTTTTATGTTATGTTAGGTTAGGTTTTTTAGGTTAGGTTAGGATAGTTTACATTAGTTTAAGTAAGTTTGGGTTAGTTTAAGTTAATTTAGGTAAACCAGACCTAACCTTACATTAGGTTAGGTAAAGTAAGGTTACATAACATAACCTAACCTAAGCTAACTTAAACTAACCTAATCCAAGAAAGTCACTAGAAACATCTTTTATCAATAAACTATATGTCTAAACTCAATAGTTTGGGTGGTACAGGATGAGTAGCTAAACTTGATGTTTACCACTAAGCAAAGTAGACCTTTCAACGTTCACCATGGTAACTGTGAGATAAATTTTTTACATCATATTTTAGGAAATAGTGTCAGTATTAAGATTTTCAAAGTAAAAAAAAAAAAAATATGAGATAGAGAATAACTTAGAATTTTTATTTTATTTTATTTCTGTGCACTCCGTTTGATCCCAAAACTAGGATATGGAGCATGGCAATAATAACCTTGAATGTGTTAGTTAGTGTTTTGGAGTTATATATTATTTCCTATTGAAATTAATATGCAACAACTTAACCCTAGTTGTATTCACTATTTCTTTCCACTGATAATATTTATGCTGCATTATGTCATTCGTTTCTTGTATTTTATGTGATGAGTGAAGAAAATCTAATGCCTGTGTGTTGTTTCCCCCGAGATGATTCTGGCAAATTAAACGTCACATCTTCATTACAAACAGACAAGTCTTCGTTCTTATTAAATTTTGCAGTGATAAAATATATAATATTAATTTTATCACTGGATATTTTAAAGAATCATTAACGGGAATCATGCAAAACCACAATAAATAAACACGTTGCTTCACGTAACCTAAACAACCGCCATTTTATCTTCAATTCAATTCTCTCTAAACTCGCTTTCAAGTTGAAAATAGACTTATTGATTCACGTAGCAATATATCTCAAATCAAAGACGCACTACGAAACACGTCATGAACATTGCGCAATTCTATTGAAATTTTTAATTGGTATATTTTAATTAATTTGTGTTTGTAAAAGAAATTGTTCCTGTACGAACGACACTTTACTATAAACAGATCGCCACAAGACCAAAATGAAACCACATCCATCCTAGTCCATTTTTTCCCGGTAATCACCCGGAATTCATGCAGAATGCAAGGATTTTTCCCAGTGATACAAATTCACGCGTATTTACCGCTTTCCCAAACTTCCTGGCAGGTGGCCACCTTGAATTCCCAACAAAAACAGAAGTTAATTTGTAGCACGACTTGCTACGCAGCCATCTTGAGTTAACACTGACACTTCCCAGCACCAAACCTGTTTCTTGGCCGGCTGCACATCAAGATGCAAGAATGACACAAGTTCACCTGCAGAGCTCACAAGAACAGCACACAATGTACAATAATATACATTAAGTCACCAAACAGCTTCTGACACTGAAAGGTTTACACTAAAATACATACCTTGGCTTTAAAAAATGCTCCAAAACATTGACAAGGTTCTAGAGCAAAGTAATAAATAAATAAAATTTGAAACAACACATTTATTGCCAGTATTTGAAATTAATATTATTAAAAGAACTCATGTTTAATGTGAGAAACTTAATTACATAGTTCACATAATGTAAGATCATGAAAATTTAACATGAATGTTTTTTGTTTGTTTACAGTGTTTATTAATAATTACTTGACCCCCCTCTTGTGGGAACCACACATACATTAGAAGTGCACAGCTTAGAACAGTAACACAATAGAATAACCAACCAAAACAACACAACTTATAAATTTCACATCTTAGAACAATCACTCGCTATAAACACACAACTTAAAACAAACATTTGTTAGAAACACAGACGACAGAAACACAGATGTTAGGTGACACATACTGTAGAATCAAAGATGTTAGAACAAATGTATGGCAGAAACACACAACTTAGAACCACATATTTAGAGCCACACATGTTAGAAACCTTGTCAAGCAGAAATTTACATCTTAGAACCAATATACAGCAGAATCACATATTAAATTGTATTGGATTGTGGACATACACCATTGCTCATGTTTAGATGATTAAACCGATGTTGAATGACAAAGTATGAAAACGAACAAGTAAAAAATGTATGAAATGCACACAAAAATATAAAAAAAGCAATCCCAGAGAAATTCTGCCAATTTTTTTTTTTTAATGAAAGTTATATTAGACAACAAAGAATTCTAGAAATGGGATTCACATGTTGGGGTTCCAACCAGCTGTGTCTCAGCCTGAAAAGGGGTTAGATCACAATCCCTGAAACGTTGTAGTTTTTCGTTGGTTTTAACTTGTGTTTTCTATTGTCTTGTGTTTGTTGTCCACTGTTCACTGTTTTTCGTCTATTTCCATCTTGTTTCATATTGGGAAACTGGTTCTATATTTGTGTCTGTCTTTTGTGTCTGGGTGTTGTGACAATATTCGACTTAATTCCATTTCTAAAATTCTTTGTTGTCTAATGTAACTTTAATAAAAATAAATAAATAAATAAATTCCTCTGCGATTGCATTTTTTTATATATTTATGTTTGTTTAATATTTGTTTTTTTTTATCTTGTTTGTTTTCGTACTTTTGTCATTCAACACAGGTTTGATCAGCTAAACATGAGCAATGGTGTATGACCACAATCCAATAAAATTTAACTGTAAACGCCCATTGCAACAAACATTTAAAAATCTCAGAATCACATATGTTAGAACAAACATACCATAGAAACACACAGTTTAGAACCATGTATGTTAGAAACATCGCACAACAGAAATTCACATCTTAGAACTATTAAACAAGGGAACCAAAAACGTTAGAACAAATGTATGAAAGAAACACACAGCCTAGGACCATATATTATAGAACCATGTACGTTAGAAACGTTTTACAACAGAAATTCAAAAGTCAGAATGAATAAACAGCAGAAACACACATGTTAGAACAAACGTACAAGAGAAACACACAATCTAGAACCACGCATCTTATAACCATGTGCATTACAAACATCGCACAACCTGCAATCCTGGTATAAAATGTTTATTTAATAATATTTTACCCTTTCTTTGTAAATATGTCTAGTGGGCATGTGTATGTCAAACTATAAGTGATCCAGTGATGGCAGAAAAGTTTTGGAAGCTTATCGTTACACACCACAATCATTACACGTGTGTACAAATATATTAACGTACACATACGCACATGTATGCAGGTATTACTTGTAGCTAATACCGGTAGCAACAAGTGAAAAATGTGTGGAGATAGATATTTTTTCAACAAAGCACATTAATAACATTATGTAATGCTTATAAAAGCTTATTTGAAATTACAAAATCTGTCAACTGGCGCATAGTTTTGTGTGCCATATGTTAGCCAGTTGCAACTTTTCCCTGGAACTCTGTCATTAAAGTAATTATGTATGCTCGTCTGGTGTTTTAAATATTGTAAGATGGTGTTTTCCTGTTTAAATAATACTGTGAATATATTACATTTCATATTTTCAGCGGCACATTTCAAAGACGGACAGTATCAATTCAACACATAACAATATTAAGAGCCCAATACAGCATGCACTAGATGCCACGTCTGAAATAGGGAAACAAGCAGGCGATAAGATGTAGTGTGGGTCATGTGCGCCAACAACCGTATCGTTTTAATATGTGATAGGCAGGGGAAGGGGGCCAAAACGGCGTGTAGTGTTAACGTGCCTTCATATAGCAGAGGGTATTAATTGGGAAAAAAATGTAAATGTATTATGATGATGAATAGTAAGGGTTAAGATATAGGTGGCTTGCGACCTATTAGTCTATTCAGCATCGTCATTAGAATACACAACTGCAATACTTAATTAAACAGATTCACAGTGGCAGCCACATTAAATGCTAGTTTAAATATAAATCAGAAAACACTGGAACAATTTAATTTGAGATTATGTTCAAATCATACATAAATGTATTAAGATTGTCATTAAAATAAAATTGGTAAAAAAAGGGAGCAAAGTGATAAAGAGGAAATGTGTTCTCTAAGAGCAGGGCTTCGAACAATGCTCAGCATGGATTGACCAGAGGCACCCCCTCGTATCAACTGGTCAGGGAGAGTGATTTTCCCACCAAGACAAAGAATAGCAGCAAAAGTGTATATAGAGATCAAGGCATTTTGGTGATGGGTGTTGAGGTAGAGCAAGTGTGTCCAGGTCAATTAACATTTCAGCTACGAAGTTTGTGAAGGAATGAGTGAAGGAATACAAATATGCTTTGAGGTTCGAAGGTGCTGCGTAATAATTTGTGTCTGGTAAAAGTGGCTGCTGTATGAACCCCCATCTACCATCCGAAGGATATAGATTATTACGGAACAGTTACATTCAAAGCAAAGAGGGGTGGCGGTTGGCGCCCTGTGACAGAGCACTTAGTATTCGTAACCACTTCCATCACGAGACGTAAGTTCATTCTTATTTTATTGCATGAAGTTCTAGGCTATTTCGTAAAACCAGAAAAGAAAACATTCACTGTACAGACTTCCTCCGCATTACCTCCATGGTAAATACGAGGAATGTCTTAAGTGTTTTGGCCATTCGCTTTTTCCTAGTAGAACTTTTTATCTATGAAAAAAGCGAAGTAAAGTCTTGCATGTGATTATGTATTTTTTTATGATTCCGGTTGGTATTTTTTACTTGACAGCAGTCTGAAAAAGCAGTTTGTGGCCATATTCAGTTGTGAAGCAAAAATATATTTCAAAGCATTATGTGTATAAAACCAAAATAGAGACACAGCTTTAAAATTGTTTCTTTTTCGTAGATAAAGATATAGAACACACATTCAGTAGTATTACATTAAAAACCTTTCTCCCAATATGCCACAAAAAAGTTCGTTCACCATCTGTCTAGGACTCTTAAGACCATTGAGTCACCAGTTTTTTTTTTTTTTTTAATTTTTAAATCTAAGATTTAACACATGTAATGATCTAAGTTTCAGGATGCGTATTTTAATTTCTCAGACATAAAAGAGTTTTAATATTTTTTCTAAAACACTACGTATGGCAAGTACAAAAAAATAGTGTGTTACATTATGCGTTATTTCACAGCAAT
>PNEQ01117201.1:0-12716 GCA_003012365.1 Medauroidea extradentata | reverse complement strand
ATAAAGTTAAAGTGAATATTTTGACAATATATAATTGAGGGCACCGTCACCAATGGTTGTGCACAGGGTAAACAGATGTTTCTCATTCGATTAACCTCTTACCTTAGATGTCTGTAACTACCATAGAACGTCAAATTGGCAGTTTTATAAATAAGGCCCAGGCGAAGTCGCTGTTAGTGGCAGGGACAAACTTAAGACTACTTTTCGCATGGACAGCTATAGCTACTTATCCTTCTGGAGAATTAGTTCAACTAGCCGCTTGGACATTCTAACACTTGATGACTGAAGTACCAATCTTGTGTACAAAGAGGTTTTTCAATTAAAATAAATATTATCATAATACTCGCGAGCAAAGCCGCGGGGGACTGCTAGTATATATATATATATATATATATATATATATATATATATATATATATATATATATTGTATGTGCCAATAATATACCTTGTAGATACTCGGTGCAAAACGACACGACCTGAACAACTATAAACTGGTGGTCACTTTCAGCTGACGAAACTATACGCACTAATTGTAACGGCCAGGCTACTTCTTGCTTCCTATTGGCTGGGAGGGTGTAGCGGGTTGAAGGCGGGTAGGAGGACGAGGTATGTCTGGGAGGTTGTAGTTCACATATTTTCCGAGGACACACTTATGTTTGTCGAGCAGTAATTCAAGATCTAATAGCATTAGTTTGAAATTGAAGGTTTCTCGAAGCTAATTTTGCAAAATAATAATAATAATAATAATTTTGGACATTATTTTTGTCCAACTTTCAGAGGAGAATGTTTCTCTAGTAACGTACTTCTGAAGAACAATCTCTGGCGCCAATATCTCGTACATTTAATTGCAGCGCAAGCGGGCGGTCCAGTGGGTCGCTGCCTTAGATCTGGCAACCCTGTCAGGAAGGGTTATTTTAACACTTCTTTTGTCTCGCTAATGGCAATGACTTCCTCTGATTCGCCGGTATGTATGGGACAATAACAAATCAGGTTGAGCCGTTGTCTTTGGAGAGCTAAAATAAGTGTTAAAATGACCCTTTCTGACGGTGGCCGAGTGGTTAGACCATTCGCCTCCCACCAAGGCGATCCGGGTTCGATTACCGGCGGGGTCGGTCCCCGGATTTTCGCATGTGGTAATCGTGCCGGACGATTCCACTGGTCGGTGGGTTTTCTCGGGGATCTCCCGTTTCTTCCGCCCTTTCATTCCGGCCCTCCTCCATGCTCACCTCATGTCACCCCATCACCAGCGCTAAAGACCTCGATGTTGAGCGCTGACCAAAATCTCTCACTCACTCACCCAATTACAATAACGTTCCTGCAACACCACATGTATGTAATTTGCCGGTAGAATACCAAGGCTCGTGACAGTTAAAATATCCTATCAGTCTAGAGACATGAACTTTCCGCGAAAAGAAATTTGCCTCACTTTGTGTCAGTGACTTGTGTGCACGTCTGCAGACTTGCTTCACGGTCAGAGATTGGATGTTTTGACATTCGTGTGTCGTGGGGTTTTACACGCAAATCACAGACGTGTGGTGTTACAGTAATCTTATTGTGATTGGTACAGTCAAATGAGAAACGTCACAGTTCAAAGGCACGCTGCCAATATATGTGAAGCAGAACTGCAGACATGCACATAAGGCACTGGAACAAAGTGGGGCAAAATTCTTTTCGCGAAAAGTTCATGTCTCTACGTCACTGACCACGAAGCAGAACTGCCGATGTGCACGCAAGGCGCCGAAACAAACTGGGGCAAAATTCTTTTCGCGGAAAACAGGGGTCCCTGAATATCAGCCCGCCCCCGTGTGTCATGTGCTGCACGGGCAGTATTGGGGGAGCTATGTGTGACGTCACTAGTCAGCGACAGGTGGTGGTGACGTCACTATCACTTTCCAGGCCACAGCCAGCGGTCACGTTGCGCAACTAGCCGCGCTGTCTTCTGGCCCGAGTGTCTACGGCCTGGCCACAGAATATTTACGAATACAGAAGTGAAATAGTCGGTAGGACGACAAACTCGGCTACACACGCCAGAAAAATGGTTTCGCTGGCCAGCAACGTGGCGGAAACGCCCACGGCCAATTAGCTGTTGTGCAACAAAAAAAAAAAACGGTGAAAAAATCTAGAAACTTTGGCTGGAAAAAGTTGAAACGCGCGCCGTGTGAGTTAGGTCGCCCGCACAACACCACCGACATACCGTGAGACGTGATGTTTCCCTGTTAGTTGGCAGCCAGGCCAATAGGAAACCTGCTGTAATATGCAGGAGTCAAACCATACACGGGGTTGGTATCAACAGCCTCGGGCAGCCAATGAACGGCGAAGTTCGCCTGTGTAAAATAAGCTGCCACAGCATTTCACGTCTGTATTACTATTAGTCTGTGGCGAGGTGCCACAAGCCATGCTCGATACCGGTACATAGATGTCTATTCTCTGTACAGTCTAAGGTTGCAGCAGAAATAAAAATTGCAATTGAATTATATCTTGATTCTTCACATTGTGATTGTACTGTAACACATTTTCATTGTATTTTCCAATATTTCAAATGAAATTTATGCTGTGCAGAAATTTTACTGTCGTTCAATTGAGTGAATTATCCGCAACCTTAGAATGGAACTTTGTGAATATGTGAGGGCCGGGTAGGATAAATCTGAGCCTCCCACCCTCTTTATTTTTAAATTCAGTGATAATGTATCACTGTAGGCTCTCGCACTCTCTTGACAAATTGTCTACGATGTCACTCTGACAGCGACAATTGTGGATGCCAACGATCGTGTGGGAATCATGTCGGACGATGCCGTTGGTGGGCGGGTTTTCTCGGGGATCTCCCGTTTTCCCCTCCCCTTAATTCCGGCGCTGCGCTGCTTCATATTCACATCATATCACCCCTCACCAGCGCCGAAGACCTAGATGTTAAGCACTGACCAAAATGTCTCACTCACTCTCACTCGAAGAAGATCGAAACACGAGTACGTCATTTTTATCGTTGGTCGGCCTTACGGTAAGTATAAGAATTGGGAATCCCAATCCTTATCCTCATTCTTCTCCAAGAATATCGAAACGTAAGAATTCTTATCCTGACCGTAAGGCCGTCCAAGGATATGAATGACGTACTTGTGTTTCGATCTTCTTGGATCTCTTCAGGTAAGGACAGGTTGCAGATTTCAGCAACCACCTTAGACAACGGTTTACAGATTTTCGTAAACTTACAGGTTGGTGTGAGAGGCACAATAAATTTGACACCTTTGATTACATACCGCCAAGAAACACAATTTAACGAAGTCCATTTCATGTTTCTAGAATAGTTTCACACGAATCCCGTGAGTAGTTTTTCAGATATAACATGTTGAAATAGCTGTTTTTAGCCATTTTGATGGGCTCCGACGAGAGAGGCATACGTGTGACGGACGTGTAGCGTATGTGACGAAAGTGACGTGAGCAGCCAGCACGACAGACGAGAAGATTGCAATGTAAGTGGTTGCCTGTGCCCGAGACAAGACATCTGCTCGAGCACCTGGCTATTATCCTGTCAACAAGTCTTGTAACTGTCCACTGTTGGGGGTTCTCATACTCCTAGAGGTCACCATGGCCTTCCCATGCCATCATTTCTGAGTGACGCCGTGTTCCTCAACAATGCCTAGAGATGATGGTTAGACCACCATGGTTTTTGCCAAAAGAATTTTACCTCACTTTGTTTCGGTGTCTTACGTGCACATCTGCAATTCTGCTCCGTGGTCAGTGATAGGACATTTTAACTCTCACGAGTCTTGGGATTCTAACGGCAAATCACAGACGCGTGGTGTTGCAGGAACGTTATTGTAATTGACTCAGTCGAATGAGATACAGCTCTCCACTTAGATTCGCTGCCAATAACCATGAAGCAGAACTGCAGATAAGCCACTGAAGCAAACTGGGGCAAAATTGTTTTCGCGAAAAAACAGGGGTGTCTAATGATGGTATATCGCGAAAATGTTTTGTGCCAACATACCCTTGAAAGGACTGTGGTTTCTTGCCACATGCATAATTGGATGTTACATGTCTAACACAAAGTAGCAGCCTAAAGACCAATACCAGGCATCAAATAATACAATAGCGGGATTCTTATTGTCTCAGTCAAATGGGGTAACATCTTCACGTACAAGCGAAAGCCAATCAGTTCCATAAGCTGAACGTACGTTGAAACCCAGCAACTGAGCAAGTATTCCCGCGATTAATCATCTCTAACAATGCCCTACATTGAACACGGTGGTATGTGTACTATCGTTAGAGGTACGTAAATTTCGCAGATACATTCCAGGTCAGGTTGAACGCCAATTATGTATACTTCATTGTCATGTCTGTGACTTGCTGGCTGCTGTTACGAAACGCGTTTGACTACTGCAAGCCAGTAGTAAGTAAGGAAGTAATGCGAAGTATCGCTTGCTACCTGCTTGTACGGTTATAAGCCAATAGATAATCGATTGTGGCCAGTGGGTGTATAGGACTGACAAGTCTAGGCCGCTGCCAGATGAATCCGCGAAATTGACGCACCTCTAATTATCGTACCTTACTCGTCGAACCGAGTGTGTTGCGATCCAGCTTGCTGTTGTCCAACACCCGCGGACATTCTCGGGTCTCTACTAATGAGCGTGCTGAAGCGAAGAAGCAATAAGAGTCATTCTTGACGCGCGCGCTAGTGTCACACCGCCCCTATGCGCAAAGCGTTCAACTGGCCCGCGGTGTTTCCGTCGGATCGCTCGAACTATGCAATTATAAACGGCAGACGTATTATTTATTGCTGGAATGTCTGTACTTATGTACACTGTCCGGCCCTTGTAGGTCGTTCAGGATAAAGTGAGCACTGAAAGTTTAAACTTTGAATTATATAACTAGACGTTACTGCATATATTTGAACATTAACTACAGTTGCCTCATTGCTTGTATGGTTGGCAGCGAAATTACGCCATGCAGTTCCGTGTATTTTCATACTTAAATACAACAATACTGAAATAAAATCAACACAATTTGAAATAATTGTGTTTTATATAAATAACAAACACTTTTTTTATTATTCTGTAAGGGTTCCTACCTACTGTACAATCTATCTTACCCTCGTAGTAACGTGTCCAGAGTGGTTAGACATTTCCCGTCGTTAGATACTTATTGATTGAAAACAGAAATTTATCAGATATTTTTTTAGTGTTCACTTTATCTTGAACCGCTTAAAATCAGTTTTGTTCGGTGAGTAGTACAGTTGATGATACAGCTGTCCGATAAGGCAGTTTTGTTCGGTGAGTAGTACAGTTGATGATACAGCTGTACGATAAGGCAGTTTTGTTAGGTGAGTAGTACAGTTGATGATACAGCTGTACCATAATCCAGTTTTGGCTGTGAGTAGTACAGTTGATGATACAGCTGTAACATAATCCAGTTTTGTTCGGTGAGTAGTACAGTTGATGATGCAGATGTACGATAAGGCAGTTTTATTCGGTGATTAGTACAGTTAATGATACAGCTGAACGATAAGGCAGTTTGGTTCGGTGAGTAGTACACTTGATGATAAAGCTGTACGATAAGGCAGTTTTGTTAGATGAGTAGTACAGTTGACGATATAGTGGTACGATAGGGCAGTTTTGTTCGGTTAGTAGTACAGTTGATGATACAGCTGTACGATAAGGCAGTTTTGTTCGGTAAGTAGTTCAGTTTATGATACAGCTGTACGATAAGGTAGTTTTGTTCGGTGAGTAGTACAGTTGATGATACAGTTATACGATGAGGCAGTTTTGTTCGGTAAGTAGTTCAGTTTATGATACAGCTGTACGATAAGGTAGTTTTGTTCGGTGGGTAGTACAGTTGATGATACAGCTATACGATGAGGCAGTTTTGTTCGGTGAGTAGTACAGTTGATGATACAGCTGTACGATGAGGCAGTTTTGTTTGGTAAGTAGTACAGTTGATGATACAGCTGTACGATAAGGTAGTTTTGTTTGGTAAGTAGTACAGTTGATGATACAGTTGTACGATAAGGTAGTTTTGTTCTGTAAGTAGTTCAGTTTATGATACAGTTGTACGATAAGGCTGTTTTGTTAGGTGAGTAGTACAGTTGATTATGCACAGCTGTACGATAAGGTAGTTTTCAGCTATGTTTTTAGTGACTCGGGAATGGTATTTGCAAATGTGCATAATATTTTGAAAGTACTTTATAATGCTGCTTCGGATTTTTTTTTTTTTTATATATATTTTCGTTGGTGTATACGTTATAAACACGTTTATAGGAGATTCTGAATGAAGTGAACACTCGAAAAAGACTTTGCTTAATTTCTATTTTAAGCCAATTTGTATCTTTCCTCACGCAATTGCTAACGACGAGAAATATCTAACCTCTCTGGACACTTCACTTGATTACTGCATGTGTAAGGTAAGTTGTAAGTTGTGCAGTCGGTAGGAACCATAGAGGTAATATATAGTAGAGGGAACGTGACGTCACAAATGTGTGTCCAACATGGTCTCGAGAGTTTGGTGTCGTTTATTTATGTTTTATCGGCGTAAAAATGCAGTCGTGTTGTTTGAAACTCATGGCGTACCTTTCAGAATATATATTTAGTCACTAGGTGTCACCAAGATCTCGGTTCAATACTTTATAGTAAGTATGTAGCTAATATTTACTTTTTATTAAAAACAGCTGGGTTAAGGAAAACAATAACGTGGCAAACATTGTTTACATTTGTCGTTCTGAAATTTCTATGCAATTATACTATGCGATAATATGGTAGGGTAGTATGTTCTCATTAGCTAATATATTCATAAGGGACCAAAATAATCCAACATAGATGTGATTACTAATCAATTATTATCTTGCCTCTCAATATTATTTTTAATCTCCCGCGCATATTTCACTAAAGTCACGTGACACGTGTTGAACACACAATTTCGTACGCAGATGTATAGAGGATACTCCCTTTACCACGGCCGTAGAAGAACAGGTCTGGACGCTCGCCCCCTTGTTGTTTGGCTGTGTAGTTCACTAAGTTACCGAGAATATTGTGTTTTATTGGCGCTGATGTTAGGGCGGTCGGACTAAACTCCGCCCACTTCCTTTCCGCTAAGATATACAATTTATCAAAACGTATTTTTTATCAATATATAAAACACTGCTTTCGCTCAAAATTTAATATCATGTTTCCAGAAATCTTTATTTACTTTATAAATTTAACAATGGAAAAAAGTGGACGGAGTTTGAGTTCGACCGTCTGGAAAACAGCGCCAAAAAGCACAACATTCTCGGTAACTTAACGAACTACAGCCAAACAACAAGGGGGTCAAGCAAAATGCATTGGTAGACAGGCGAGTGTCCAGACCTGTTCTTCTACGACCGTGCCCTCTACCCTATATTTACTCTAAGCTTGTAACCTACTGTATCGCCGTTCAACATCGAGGAAGGCGGGCGCCTTAAGAGTGCGTGGTAGATAAATAAATGCTGAAAACATCAATTGATTCTACGCTTTTTTCGAAGCCAATATGGATAAAATACTCAATGACAATCCTATATAATGGTAATTGCCAACTTTATAAGTTAATATTTATCCAGAATTACTAATTCGTTACGAGTGATCTCTTGCGCCGCAGTTAAATGCACGAGGTTCCGGCGTCAGAGATTGTGCCTCAGAAGTTCGTAACACTGGAAACAATTTTGTTCAAAACTTTGGCTAAAACTATTGTCTAGGATTGATATTGTGTAATTTTCACAAATTGGCTTTAAAAACCTGCAGTTATAGATGAGTGATTTTAGCATTGAATTGTGTACCACGCCCTCTTAAGAGTGATTGATAGTTGCCATTTTGGATTTTTGTGTTTTGTGACATAAGTTTTTTTCTGGCTAAATTCAATTCATGGAATTTAACTGCAAAATAGAATATATATTTATATAATTTTAGACACCATAAATATTTATTTTTCATTACTAATGTTACAGATCGAATTGCAGTAAAGGTAATATTGAGAGTTTTCTAACTACAATTCGATCTGTAACAATATTGACAAAAAATATTTACGGCGTCTAAAATTCTATCAGTATGTATTGTATTCCGTAGTTAGGTTAAAGTTCCATACATTTAACCAGAAGAAAAGTTATGACACGAAGTACAGAAATTCAAGATGGCGACTGTCACTCACTCTTAAATGCAACACTTAATTCTGCGGGAAGCGATGCTATTAGCTGCAGCGTGTGTCAGATTGCCTGTAGCTAACACTTTTACGTCTCGTAGGAACAACTCTCGTAACTGGGTCAGTCCTTGATGGACGAATAGACGAGGGAGAAGTAAAAAGTAAGAGCAAGTTTCTGGCTTCTTCCATCAGTCAGTGCTGCCACTTCCTTCCTTTTTATTTTGCACGAGATACCACCACTAACATAACCACTGCAAGTTTCACAATCGATAACAATCGCCAGGAAACTTAGAGTGTGTGGTACATAAAGGCTGAAAACACCCATTTAACTCTGCACGTTTTTGAAAGTCAATACGGAAATACTACAAACCAGCATCCGTATATAATGTGTGCCAACCTTTGAGCAAACATTTACCGAGAATGATAATTTGTTAAGAGCACGTACTTCTATTTATGCTGTTTTTGCGGGTTTAATTTTTTTAAATCGTGTAAGAGAGCGGATATTGCAAAACCGTTACATAGAAATATTGTGAATTATTTGTACTAGGTATTTTATTTTATGGTTTTGGCTAATTATAGACTTAATTCAATTTTCTTAAAGTCAATAATTAGTAATATTATAGAAACTTATGTTTTGAAGAAAAAAATAGGCTACATGATACAAACAATTTCCAACATTTCTATGTAACGGTTTAGTGATATCTGCTGCCTTTCAGGATTTGAAAAATATAACTTACGAAAATAGCATAAATGTGTACTTGCGCCCTTAAGAGGGCGTGGTACATAATTCAACGCTAAAGCATTAATCTATAACTGTAGGTTTCTTGAAGCCAATTTGCGAAAATTAAACAATAGCCAAAGTTTTAAACAAAACTGTTTCCGGTGTTACGAACTTCTGAGACACAATCTCTTACGCCGGAACCTCGTGCATTTAACTGCGGCGCAAGAGATTACGCGTAATGAATTAGTAATTTTGGATAAATATTTACTCATACAGTTGGCAAATACCATTATCTAGGATTGTCATTGAGTATTTTATCGATATTGGTTTCGAAAAAAGCGTAGGAATCAATCGATGTTTTCAGCGTTTATTTATCTACCACCCACTCTTTTTTAACGTTTAACTACAAATCACAGACGTCTGGTAAAACACTCGCCTCCCGGCCTACGGGAGGACCCTAGTTCTATCCCCGGCTCCGGTAATCCTTATTTCGGTTTTCCAGGTTTTTTTCTAAATCACTCCAGGGGAATACAGGAATTATTTCCTGGTCTACCCCTACACTATTTCCTCGGTGGCGTACCTCTATCAAGTCCTTGAGATGTTCGAGAACTGGCAAGGCAGACAAATCGTCGTAACCTTACTTTGATGGCGAGAAGAAATCTTTCCGCAAAGACATTCTGTCAACAACAATGACGATCTGCTGATGTGTACATACGGCAATGAGACAAGTTGATGAATAAATCTTTCCGTGAAAATCAGGGTTCCGTAGCCGCTAAGCAGTCAGAAAAGTGAAGGTCGGAAGACGGAGGTTGGGATGGTGAGACAGCAAGGTTGGAGGAAAGAGACCAGCAGCCATCGTGAAATAAGTCACGTGTCAAGGAGTGCTTGTGGCTGGGGCAGGTACAGTAGTTTGGTTGCGGCGTACAGCTCAGTTCATAAATCAGACCGTGTCGCAAGATGTCGACCGTGAAGGACGCAGCGACTGAGGTAACGCACAGTACTGTCGTAACTTTGTCGGCGGGCAAGGTCGCATTGTGTCTGCAAGACGCGACCAACACTAGAGTTCAAGACGTTTATGAGAACTAACCTGTTACAAGAGGGTGTTGGATGCACAGGAGAGTAAGGGCCACGCTGACGCCCGAGCCTAGCGTTCCATGTCTTATCATTTTGTACTTGTAAGTAAGATAAGTGATCTTTACGTCTTGTCGACAGCGAGGTCTTTACAGACACTGACACACAACTTGCCACTATGACAGAGGAGTCGGCCATGGCCTTTGTTAAGGAACCATCCCAGCATTCGCCCGGACCGATTTCTGAAAACCTTGGAAAACCGAAGTCAGGATGGCCGGATCCGGGGATCGAACCGGGTCCTCAGGAATACGAGTACAACGTGTAACCGTTGAGATACGTCGCTCTGTTTACAATCGCTTAGTGAATGAAATGAACAAGACTGCCCGAAAATAGAAGATCTAAGAATCGACCTGAAAAGAAAACACAGTATCCAAGAAGAGGAAGATTTGGATGTAAGAGAGATGACGTTAACCAAAGAAGGATAAGCCCCTATGAAGTTATTTGCGAAGGAAGTAGGAAAGAGACTTGAAGAATTCGACTCCTGGCTAGCAGAGAACCCAGATGAAACAGAGGAAAATTACTAATCAAATCAAGACAAGATAGCTCCATGGATATGATGACCACAGCAATGAAAATGGCAAACGACATTAAGTAATAAAAATAATATGTGTAAAAGGCAACCTATTCTCCCTGCATTACCCAGAAAGGGTGTGGTTGCAGGGAGACAAAATAGGTTCTACTCTGCGTGACCCTGGCCACGAAAAAAAAAAGAGAGAGAGAGAGAATGAAATGTAAGTTTCATACTTACAAATCATGAAAAGTATCAAACGTTTTGCATTTATATTTTAAAGAAATTTGTGAATATTACGTTTTGTTCACAGGAGTTATCTTCCAAGTTGTTGCATAGGTAGTAAATGTTTTAACTTAAATTGTTAATTGAAACTACGTCTGCAAGTTTCTTAGAAAGATACCTTAAGGCGGCCGCCTACCCCACGCTTCAAATGCGTTGCAGCGTTTTCGTAAACAGTTTTTTTTTCTACGAAATTATTTCACGTGTGCTCATTGAGCCATCGTACGAAAAGAAAACAAACTTCACACAATGTCGGAACCTCATTGTTAAGGCACCACGCTCATTAAAAACACTGTTTCTAAGCTCTCCAACATGGCTAAAAACGGCATTTTCAGACTGCCGTACTTCAAAATGTACTAACCGGATGTATGTGAAACTCAGATTGCGACCTGCACTGAATTTAGTTGCAGACTTTCCACCAATAATATTATATGGTCACCGCTTAGTGTCCCATAGTAAAAACCGTTCGGCGGGAAGCTTGCACGCTAGTTCAGCGCTTGGCTCGTTGAGGCGACGCGGCGTTTGATGCGCGCTTCAAGGTCGACCTTACAGGCACAGCCCCATCGCTTTTGACCCTCTCACGCGCGGGTAGGCGGCGACCATAAAGGTTCCCCTCCTCCACCATTTTCCTACCAAACAAAACACACATCTATAGGTTGTTCGCGATATAGTGGGCATTTTAAAGTCCTAGTTACCTTTTCTATATTGGTCAGTTTTAGTAATTGTGCCATTTGTTGACATAAATCTATAGGGGCCACACTGTAAGTTTATAAAGACATTTTGACAAATGACACAGAAAACGTTCCATTAACAGTGTTATAAGTTGGACTGGGGACACTGAGGGATGGAGGTCTTTGATTAAAAGATAAAATAAGAGTAAATAAGTAAAGAAAACGGAATTTATTTGCAACTACCTACACCAAAATGTCTGAATATCCTTCATGTTCAATCACTTAAAAAAAAATTAATGTCTGTAAGAGTCACCAGTGTGTTACAGTTAATAGCAACAAGAAAATAATTACTGCCTACCTAATGGTTATTAAATATAAATAATAATGTCTCAGTCCTCTAAACAAGTTCTCGGAACATAAATTATCTCTCTGACCACTCACAAATGGTGGACCCAGTGTCCTACTTGGCGTCATATGTGCAACTTGGCGTCATAAGTGCAACTTGGCATCATAAGTGCAACTTGGCATCATAAGTGCAACTTGGCATCTTAGGTGCAACTTGGCATATTAGGTGCAACTTGGCATCTTAGGTGCAACTTGGCATCTTAGGTGCAACTTAGTGCAAGCAATGTTAAGGGGTGTTAGGTTAGGTTGGGTTGTGTTAAGTTAATTTGAGTTGGAGTATGTTAGGTTAGGTTGAATTGGGTTAGGATAGGTTGAATTGGGTTAGGTTAGGTTGAGTTGGGTTAGGTTATATTGAATTTGGTTAGATTTGTTGGGTTAGATTATATTTTGATAGTGATATTTGGTGCAAGCAAGTGCAACTAACTCAAAATGTGCAACTTAGTGCAAAAAGTGCAACTTAGTGCAATAAAGTGCAACTTAGCGATATAAAGTGCAACTTAGCACAAGAAAGTGCAATTTAGCACAAGAAAGTGCAACTTAGCACAAGAAAGTGCAACTTAGCACAAGAAAGTGCAACTTAGCACAAGAAAGTGCAACTTAGCACAAGAAAGTGCAACTTAGCACAAGAAAGTGCAACTTAGCACAAGAAAGTGCAACTTAGTGCAAGAAAGTGCAACTTAGCGCAAGAAAGTGCAACTTAGCGCAAGAAAGTGCAACATAGCGCAAGGAAGTGCAACTTAGCGCAAGGAAGTGCAACTTAGTGCAAGAAAGTGCAACTTAGCGCAAGGAAGTGCAACTTACCGCAAGAAAGTGCAACTTAGCGCAAGAAAGTGCAACTTAGCGCAAGAAAGTGCAACTTA
>PNEQ01117200.1:0-12716 GCA_003012365.1 Medauroidea extradentata | reverse complement strand
CGTAAAACCACCCACTTCCCTTCCCTAAATTCACTATTTTGAGCCGATTTATTTATAAATGGTTTCTATAAATTCACACAGTGAAACTTACTGTAAATAATACTCTATTACACAAGTTTATAAATGGGAATCCATGCCTACTGCATTAAAGTCGTACTGATAAAAAATTACGTAGACAATAATCAGAAATCAGTTTGTAATTTATGGATTTTGATTAGACAAAAATAATATCAGCTTTTATACTGTTGGAATGAAATCACCGAACAATTTTAACAATAAAATATTAATGACTATTTAAATATGTTGCAGAGTTTGTTCTTCCTCAATGTTTTAGTAGTGATTGTTTATGAAACAACATAATCGGCAGTGCAAGACTTTACAACATACTATGTTTGTTGTATGCATTATTAAACTCTAAATTTAGAATAAGAAAAATTTCCTTACCTTTTCGAGTCTTAAAATAACAGTAGCGCTAGATGTTGAGAATTAAACTACCACAAAATAGGTCGTTGCTGTTAGATCCGTGCACGTGGTCTGCAGGCCGCGCCCGCGCCGGCCGAGAGGTCTAGCTGTGACGTAGTTCTCCCGCCCCAACGGAAATCCCCCGCGCGTTGCTAGGGGCAACAGCTAACCTCCCATATACACACCTTGGCGTTAGTCATCACGTCTCACATATGTCGGTGTTGCGCGGGCAGCCTATACACCCGGCGCGTGCTTTATAACTATATTTCAGCCGAAGTTTCTAGCATTTTTAAACAGTTTTTTTGTTGTTTCACAGCTGCATTATATTAATTTATGATAACTGTGTTATGTTATTGTTTAATGTACACATAATTATTTTTAAATAACGTTCTACTGTGATCTGTTTCACTTTGCTTAGCTTTGATAATTTTTTAAAACATTAATTTTACCACGGTTTTTGAAAATTATGTCGTTAGATCGGGGGTTTACTGTAGTCCATTTGTCAACATAAAAATAAAAAAATGAACCTTACTTTTTATCCACTCAACACTGCAATGACGTACAGTTTTGCCCTAAATACCATGTTAATGGAATGTGCCCTTACTTGAGAAAAGCATTGGCCAGCAGTGGTGATGCGTGACCTAATTTGAAAGGCAAGCTACTAATCATATCTGCGACTACCAGGATTTTAGCGTTTAAAAAGGGAAAGAAGAGGGGGTGGGGGAGGCTTATAACTCGAAATATTGTAACGGAATACCGAAAACCTCATTAAACATAGAGAAAGAGAGAAATAATAAAATCGACTAAAAAGCATATTCCCTGGCAGTAAGCTTGGCAGCCAGTTTAGCAACCTACTGATGTAACGGAAATTGTACCATAATGGCTTGTATGGCGGCTGTTATGGTATCACGTGTCGCTTCAAAGATTCTTTATCAGGATGCGAGAAGGCAATATGACAATATGTCAGGATATCTGATATCTTAAGATAAAACCAAGGAGCCAGCCAGGGAGTCGGTCAGATTTTTATGTCAATATCTACAGAATGCCGCGTTGCCGTTTGGAAATAACGGCTGGTGATGTGGCCGATCTTGAAGCATGTGCATTATTATAATCATCATTCTCATAAAGCCTTCGTTTAATAACCTGCCATCAACACTGAACAACGTTTGTATTATTACAAAGAAAAGCTTTGGAATCCAAGTTGCCATTAAAGCCTTAGTAATACCAACTCTGCAAAACTGCATATTTTCTAAGTTAGTTGTAGTATAAGTAAAGGTACAATTGATTTAACACAAAATATAGCACACACACAGTTTCCAAAAACCACATGCTACATTGCACGCACAGAAAAAACAGGACTGGATCGGTGCACAGAAAGTTTGGTAAAAGGTAAAATCTGCGGCCTGTGCGTGTGTGCCGCTAATCAAAATGAGGATACTGCCAAGTTCATGTGGAGCTTGGTTATCGATTAGTTTGGAATGAACCTACTACAGTATTGTAACAGGATGGCCACCCACCTGGAAAACCTGGAATTATCAGGGAAATTGTGGTCACCTGGAAATATCAGGGAATTGTGGTCACCTGGAAATATCAGGGAATTGTGGTCACCTGGAAATATCAGGGAATTGTCAGGGAATTATTGGTTCATCTGAGAAATTTCAGGGAATTTTCTTGTCTCGTTCATTTTGAACCTCCGCAAAAGTCATAGGAAGGAATATAATGGAGTTTTGAGAGCGTTATAACATTTTTATTGAAAAAATTACCGTTATGTAGGTGTGATTATACTCCATTGTCAAGTTCGTAGTTATTTCTGATGAATGTTTTGTCAAATTCATTGACAGTAGTGTCAAGGAGGACTTAAAATATTTATATTTATTGGAAAATGTGTTGAATAATATGCCAAAATGTTGTTTTCATACTTGCAAAAATCAGGGAAATTTTTGGTTTTCTATCAGGGAAATCAGGGAATTTTGTTTGTTGCAATGAGTGGCCACCCTGTATAAGGTTTCTACCCACGTGTTTAGTTTATGTAAAAAAGCGTGGCATTTTGCGAAATTCTCGAATTATTAATTTGGGAGATCATTGATTACAAAAACCAATGTACAAATTAAACAATTATATTTACTAGTGCTGCAAACACACAAACAAATAATATACCATACATCATTTCCATCACACTTTGTGGAGACATCCCAAACATCTGTCCGTGTGCGGCGATAAATGTATCTTACGAGATTTATATGTACACGTTTGTGTGCCTGTGCTACATCAATTGTAGGGTAGCCTTTAGGCTTCCTTCGGCAACTGGGTTTCCAAAATGTTTCATAGTAAAAGTAGCATAAAAATTACTGTCAACAATCGATCTCACGAGGTTAGTTTAGATATGTTTGTGAGAACAAGGCACAAAACACCATTAACTTATAGAAATTAATTCTGCAATGTTAATAAAAAATTCGAATAAAGAGAAATTTTAAATAAGATTACAAACATGTTAAATTACGCAAATTTCGGGTGTCGGCTTACCTTCCTGATGAGGTCACATCGTTGCTGAAAAGTAAAAACCCTGCTGGAGAAGGTTTAGTACGTAATCCACGTACACAACACTTGCGTTCACATGATTCAGTTTCATTAATGGTTTTTGGTCTCGTAAGACTATTTTTAATCCCTAGTATAGAAAGCGCAGCTAATAATAGTAAATTTCAACGCACAGTAATCAAATTAAATAATAAACGATAATATTCACTTGGCAGCATTACCGTTCAGCGCGGGAACTTGCCAATATATTTGATACGTGTAGCTTGTAAAAATCAATTGCCGGTGACCAGTGTTGCCAACTGATGTTCAAAGAAAACCACTAATGGCACTGGAATAATCACCGGAGACCTATCGTATCAATAGAAAAGAAAATTTCGAATTTACTGATATCAGTTTAAACTGTCTTCGCCTCGATGTTTAATCAATGTATAAGTTACAAAACTTGACCGGTAGTAGATTATCTGAAATCGCAGTAACTGGTAACAAAACCACTAAAGTGGCAATTCTGCTAGGTTCGACTGTATTCGGAACACTTCGGCGAGAAAGCACTGTAATTGTAGCTTCTAACACAGCGTTACGTAGCCAACCCCCTTCAGTGTTCCTTCCGCCCGGCCACCCCTCCAACACCTTCATTCACCCGAATACTATCGCTGCAACTCTATCCACTAGAAGCGATATTGCAAGCGCTTTTCAACAGCTTGCTTTGGTTGTTTACGAGTTCTTATCTTCCAATTGACAGTGTTGTAATCCGAGCGGAATTCGTAAAAGATACACCTATCTGCACGAGTCATAGTTAGCTTCTAGTAGAGACAAGGTTGCAAGCAAATATTTATTATAATCAGAGAATTGTCAGGAAGATGCCTGGGCAAGCACTGCTTGCCTTGCTCACCCTGACGAGACGCCACTGTTGGCCAGTAATGTCGGTAGCATAGGTTCGTTTCTGCTGATGACCACTGAGAGTCACAGATGCTAGTTTTGGGCAGATTTGTGCGAGGTAACAAGAACTACTGATGACCATTGAGTTTATTAGAGCTCTGAAGGATGTATGTAGTGCCAGTAAAAACAGATGGTGCGAGATAATATTCATCTGTCCTCCAATAATTTTTTTTTACTATGAAATTGAGTTCATGGTGCTTCAGCTCAGTATATTTGCGAGAGGATGAGAAAATTATGTGAAACAACATAATTGAATGTTGTTCCTTTTTTCCACGAAATGTCAACAAAAATTTTTGAAAAACAAATAAATAATGGCTTTTTGTTTCTGTAAAAAATTGTTTGAAAATAAAATTTGGTGTGATTTTTAGGTACTGCTCATAGAACAAAAATTGAAGTTATTTTCAGGACAGTGTTTAATTTAAGTGGTATTGCGTCACGACAAAACTTAAGATTTTGCATTGCAAATTGCAATGCTGTAAAAGATATTCAGCTTATTTTGTTACAAGTTGTCACATTGTTGAATGAAAGTATTCTTGAACATTCCACCTGCCGTAGATATGTACGAAAACTGAGCTGTGACTCTTACCTTATAAACCAATATCTCACAGTCACACCACTGCTCTGTGTCTGGCGAAGGAACGACAATAAAGTGTTATCAACTCTCCTCATCAGTCACGTCCAGCCATCTGCTGTGAAGGGCAAGTTGTGAGTAGTAGCGGCTGAAAGTGGCACAAGTGACTCAGTTTTGACTGTCAAGCAAGTCTTTTTAAACTAAGTTACATGAAGTGCGGTAATCGCAGACAGTATTTATGTACAGGCCGCCGTTTCAAGGGGCATAAATAAGTTATATGTTAACCTAAATTTCTCTTACAACAGTTCTGCATGACAAATTAATGAAAGATTATTTTTGTCATGTTGTTTTACCATGTCCTATGTTTCTTCAAAGAGAAAATTATGATAATTTAATTTTAAAAAATGTTATAGCTCAAAAACTTACAATAAAATTGTTTAAAATTCTCCCTTAAGGTTAGTTTTTGGCTTGAAAACTTCTACATAATTTGCTTCTGTTGCTGTGTGTTCAAAATTTTATATAGCAGTTTGCTGTACATATGCAAAAAAGTAAATTTAACACTGTTTCAGGAATTATGTATGAAAAATAATAAATTCATGAATAAATTATGCATGTGTGGATAAGACCAGTACAATGCAGTATTTTAATCCGGATGTGTTTTACACTATACTTACACGTGGTGTCCGTGACCATAGTTCTATTTCATATTTTATCCACAGCCATATGCTGAGGTTTTTAAGGTGTTAAAAATACAGATGCAAGCACTTACAAACGCTAGGTAGCAGTAAATAGTATGTAGGTACGTATCCATTGCTGCCAGTTCTGAAACTAGCAAACCACTGAAGAAGTTGAAATATTTACAGATTATAGTATTGATATGGTTCTGTTAATGCTGACAAACTTTGATGGACCTTCAATGATCTCGGTGCATTTCAGCAGAAATGGAATGCACTGTTACTCATCTATACCACATCCTTTTCCCAAAGTAAATATAAATGTCAGGTGCAGGGTAATAAAGAGAAAAGTGATGTTGAATTGTCATTAATCCATTTTTGGGCACCAGAGTTCCAAAGAATTTTTTTTTACAAATTTTTTTTTACAGAGTTACACACAGAATGCCACGTGTGTAATCGTAACAGCGGTTTAGAGTGTATAGATAATCAGGAGTTACTTAGGTATATTTACTTTCTATTCTCTTTAGAAATTAAATTTTGTGTTCATTAATTTTAATTTTTATGTACTGCATTCTGATAGCCACCAGAGTATGTTGTATGAAAATGACTCACGACAGAGGAAATTACCTCTTATTCCATGACATCTATAAAGAGAAATGTAAACACAACTGTCAAATAATAGAATTCTTACATGGGGTGGATTATACAGTGCTTCAACTGTGTAACATTTTCCTTTCTATAAATTTAAGTTGTCAGTGAAGTTGGAATTTTTTAAATTTTGTTTGTCACTGTTCAGTGCTGTGTCTGTATTCTTGCACCAGAATCATATTTATGACTTAACTGGATAACAGTTGACCTGTGTATTCAAGTTAACAGTACTGTGGTATAATGGGTATTTGTTGTATACAATATTTCTTATCACTGTGTAAACTAGGCCTATACAATATTTCTGAAAGTGGCGGTCTTTGTGTGCCTCATGAAGTGAATTATTATTTAAAAGAATTTTTCAATTTTAGGCAAATTTAAAATTTAGTGTTGAAATTTTGAAAATGTAGTGACTTGTAGTTGGCACTTACTAGGAAATGTAAAATGTGCAAATGATAGTTTTGCTGCATATGGATGAGCTGTTGGTTGCTTGTGTGATGCAGGAGAGTGAATGGCTGATTTCAGGGCCAGTGTGCCATCATCATGTTTGACGTAACTTCGCGGGTAACTTACAAGAATGTTCCTAATTGGCACAGAGACTTGGTGCGAGTCTGTGAAAATATTCCCATTGTTCTCTGTGGCAACAAGGTAGACATCAAGGACAGGAAAGTGAAAGCCAAGAGCATAGTCTTCCATAGGAAGAAGAACCTCCAGGTTTGTATGACATTTTTACCAACTGCTTGAGTTCTAGCATTGCAGGGTGTCCAGCGATCGGGAAGTACTGGAATTGTACATGATTTTTTCGGGTGTCGGGAATGTGCCGGAAATGTACTTGAAATTTTTATTTTCTGCGGGAATTTCTCTGCCACCAATCTTTTCGTTATCATTCATCGAGAAATTCGATGGTACTTTGAGACAGCTGTAATTTTAGTTATATTTAGAGACAAATGTTTTCCACCACGCGCAAAGTCCCAAATTTTCCCATTTTTGTTTAAAATCGCGAATTCCTATAATTCTGTGTTAAATTACAAATAGATGCAAATTTTTTAATGCATTCTGTATTAAATAACACTAATTAGGGAATAGACTGAAAGTGAATCGACAGAATCAATTTTTGACAGTGGAAACAAGATAAAAGTATATTGAAGTAGACGAGAAAATGGCAGGCCCACTGTTTAGGTTTAGTCGTGAGTTTATTGATTGCGTTTATTTATTCTGCGTTTACGTGGTATCTGGTAATTTTTTATATTGGTTAACATTGCAATTAAGTGAAGATTGATTATATTTATGTGACGGCAAGGATTAAGTATGGATATTGTTGTGATTCTGATGAAATTGTGGTGTGTAATTTGACTGAATTGATGTTGCCTAACACAGCAAAAATTGTATGAAAAACCAGGAGTGAATGACAAAATACAGCATTAATTTTATTGGCAGACAAAACAGTGAAAATGATGAAATTGCTGAGCTTACGAATAGGGAATATAGATTCAAATCATGAATACATTCAAGGTATTTAGGTTATAATTAAAAATTTTAGTATTTATCCCTGAGCATTTGTTTCTTTTACCGAATATTACATATTTATACGTACAGTGTGTTTCGTAAACTGTGAAGTAAATTAATTAAGCTCAGTTTAAACCTGTGAAAATTTTGGAGGATTTTATGTAAATTTTTGTCAAGAAATATGTCTGATTTAAGACTGTATAAATAATGATAAATATAATATGATATTGTGCTGGACCCTTGTGTTTTATAAATTTCTTTACACATTTTTATTCATATGCGTTTCGGTGTTAACATTGACTGAACCATAAAATGCAACAAAAGAGGACTTAACAACAATTCAATCAATTTACACATTTGTATAAAGGAAAGTATTTTAATTAAATACTAGACTAAAGTAATACAGTAAAACCCTGTTAAGATGTTTTTGAAGAGACTTTACACCACAAACTTCTTAGCTGGGAAAACATCTTAAATGGGAAAACTGATTATAAAACTTAAGTTGATATTGCTGTATGTGCAGTCTATATTAAATTTTATTTCGGAGTAGCAAGGACAATTTAATGTACAGTAAAATCCCTTATTTACACTTTTCAGGGGGACAGAGCGAACAAGTGTAAATAGTGGGGAGGGTAAATTAAGGGAAATCTCGTAAAACTCATTCAGCTTACTTTATTTAGTGCTTTTGTTTTCATGTTTAAAAAACTCTCTTCAGGTAAAATCGAAGTGATAGTATCCATGCAAACAATGCATTTATCATATTTTGTAACATTAACTTGGTATAGTTTAAGTTACTAATATTGGAATTGAATATACTGTTATGGGAAGATTCATGGTACGTGCACATGCCATTTCAAGAGAACACCTTGAAATGTTAATAAGATATCTTATTATAATTTTTTTTTTACCATTTGGTTAACACTGTCCAGCATACCTGCCAACTTTTACGGATTGTCCGTAAAATGTACGGAAAGTACATACGTTTTACGGTTTTACGGAGGACAACATAATTTTACGGATTTCGAGACGTTCGACATTTGTGTGTACATTAACGCCAGTATTTACAAATGAATAGCGGACAAATTTGTTTTGCGCATGCATACCAACATGAAACGTGTTTTACGGTGTTGTTTGGCTTTGCTATTGTGTATAGACACTCGTAAAATTCGTTTTTTTTACTGTGCGTTCAGCAGTTGGTCACAGTGAACACTACAGGAACCAATAACAAAATTCGGTATGTGTTTTGTTCCCGGTTTCCTATTGGCGTATTTTATAGCTAACAGCCAATCCGTGAATTTCTTGTATGGGCTGTTACAAGATGGCGATGTGCGTGTTATTTGGCATTTTAAAACGAAAAGTGTGTTGTTTCTTGTCCAATTTCGCGCTTTTTTGTGTGCTTGGATGCTGTATTTTTTACTTTGAAACTATAAATATTTTTCCGCTGTTGTAATGAATATGACGTATAACTACCGTGTGATGTGACGAAATTTTGAAGTTAGAAAATGCATCGCGCGCGTGTTTATACCGTTGTGAACTTGAAAGAAAAATTATTTGCTCTTATTGTGAAGCATACGTACAATAATAATATTTTATATGATAACGAACTGTTCATAATTACTACTAGCGTAATTTTTGTGCGGCATTTATTGGTAATTTATGGAAGATGGTATGAAGCACCTAACTTTAACTACTATTTGAGGTTACAGGTCTACGTGGAAATCGCAGAATAAACATGAATTTTCGTAATTAGGTTTTGAAGGCGATGTAGCTAGAGCTAAATATTACCTTACAGTATTTCGTAACACAAAACACAATCCAGTTTGGTATTGGGCTATTTCATGCCACATAAAATAAACAAAACTAGTTGAGATTTATATCAGACTTTGTGAAACTATTTATATTTGTAACTGTCCTTACTGGTTGTTTATGAAAGATGCTTAGTGTACATTTTGAATTATAAAAGAATGATGGATTTTCAAAGTATTAAGTGAACAAGAAATTGTTCAAAGTATAACTTGGCAAATAATTGTTTTTGCATATTTACGTCTTGATAAGGCCTACTTTAAAAACTAACAAACTTTTAAAATATAATATATGTTATTATGTGTACAGTTTGTAAGACATAGGGACTGATATAATTTGGCACAAAAATTGCCGCGTGCAGTTTACGCAAAAATGTGACATTCTGGAAGAGTTTTACTGATGGTCATTTTGAAAAGTTGGCAGGTATGTGTCCAGCATTTTACAAATTTTCTGCAATGCTATCGCAAATTTAGAGAGTTACAGTACGCATTTGAAAGGGGTGGAAAGTTCTTTACTCAGGGCAACAAATGTTTCCACGAACTCGTCACACCTCTCCATGATCATCAATTGTTTTATCGATAATAGCTATTTTTTATTATTATATTGCCGTTATACAGCCATCTAAACACGCTGCACTAAAATGGAAATGACTTTAAAACACATCTTTTTATAACGTAACATTTTCAAACACGTTTCGCAAAGTTTAGGTTAGTTATCGTTTGCGTAAACAAAGACAAACGAAAGCAAGTAAAGAGATCAATGTTGCCAACACAGGTACAGCGGTTGATAGCGTTCCATACAATCGATAGTGCTAGCGGCGGCAATTCTCTTTCCGCCATCATGAATTTATTGCGCCTTGAACGCAAGCATTACACGCAGTCACGGTCAATCTGCTAAGGGTTTGCATGTGATCACCAATGGTGGATTGCATTTATTCGTATTACGCGCATGCGTTGGCCATCCTGAGTACCTGCTCGCTGTCTGTGGAACGCTACATCTCACGTCAGTTATCTATGATGACAGTACTAAAACATAAATAAATGCTGTATTTTTCCTGCAGTTGCAGTTTCCTTTCAGTTTACTAAAGAAAATCGCGTTAATTACTTTTATAAAAATTATGTTTTTTTACAAAAGTTGACCGTATTACGCGGGAAATCAGGCACGTGGCAAAATGTAATATGTGGGAAAATTAACCGTATCTCTTATGACAAAAGTGATGGGACCAAACGAACCAAACGACTCAGCTGGGAAAACGTATCTCGTGGGAACGTCTTAAGCGAGTTTTACTGTGTATCTTACATACCTTCGCCACCTCTAAAAATAACATACAAACTGTATGGTTGTAGTTAGTCTGCTTGGGTAGCGTAAGTAAACGTGGTATCGCGTTAAAGCACTGTACAGGAATTTCTCAGGAAATGTGGGAAATGTACTGAAAATTAAAATTCCACTTTTGCTGGACTCCCTGCATTGGGTTTTTACTGGTGTGAATGTACTTACTAGGTATAGAGTTGTGTGTCCTTGTGTAGGCTTGGAAGTAATTTTGTAATTAATCATGAAAGCTGATGTACACCAAATTGTGGTAAGTTTTCCTTATTTACTGAAACTTGCCATGAAGCCATTATTTTCAGGTGTAAAAATTTCAGATCATGTTACTAGTTCAGTTGATAAATACATTTCTTTTGTAGTTGTTATTACAATATCTTATTCAGTTGATAGTAATAATTATCAAATATACTGTATTTACTCAACTTCTAAGGGACACATTTTTCGAGAGTGGGCTGCGTCTTAGAATCACTGGCATCTTACTTTCGCCAGCATTTTAAGAGATGTAGACAAAGAAGTTAGTAAAAACCATATGTTCCGTGATTTGCTAGCATGTACTTACAAAGTGGAGTATCGCTTCTTTAATCTAGAAGTAAGCATGAGCAAAAATCCCATCTCAATTCACGTCGCAAGTGGTAACGAAAATGAGTTGTATTTGAGTCTTAGGCCATTTTAACACCACATGCCTCACAAGAACTGTGTGTTCTGACTGAATAACGGCGGACATATGCTGTTTCTTCACTAAGAACAATTGCCGCCGGCTGTACTATACCTGAGACACACACACCCACCCTCACGCAACTACCCTTGCTTATCTCTGCTAAGCTTGCTAGTTGCTACAGCTCATATTTTACTGCCAGGGCCTGGACTTTTTGAGATACACAACAAGTACAGTGAATGAGAGGATACCTTGGCATTACTATCTCCTGTCAGTGCGCTGGTGAGTCATTGACCTTATCCTTTTGTCTTTTTTTTATGAAAAAAAAAAGTTCAGTGCATTCTAATTTTTGCTTTTATGAAATGAGGGAAGGTGGGAAAAAAAGTGCTGTCTCTTGTCTCCCCTTTCCCTTCTCGATCGTCTGCCATACATGGTAATGGTGGCTGAGAGTTTTGAAGGTGATGGGGGGAAAAATAACTTCAGTTGATGTGGATCAAGTTTGTTATGGCACACAGCTTCATGCTTATAGGATGCATGTTGTATTTCAGCGGCAAAGCCCTTGGATGTTCCACAAAGTGAGAAACAGGGTTTCACCATGTCTCAATTTAAGAAATTTCGTTATTACAGTGATAATCCAGGAGTAGTAACAGCTCTTTTGTACATTAAAAGTTTGGTTAGTACAATTTTCATGTGGCTAAGAAAACACAAATTTCTCCTTGAATTTGAATTAATCATATCCTGCTGGAAAAGTGCCCATTAACATGGCAAAAATGGAAGACATCAAGAAGCTCCTAAGATATGTAAGAGACGAAGACGCAGTGTCCTTTTATTATGAAGTAGTGTTGTGGTCTAATGTTGCTTCCAATGTTGAGACTTGTCAAGGTGAGTCTTTGTAGGGGTAAATGATGAACTGAAGTTGACAATCAACTATGACTTATGAGACGTGTGTAACTAACTATTGCTAAAGTGTATTCTGAATGTGATGCAGGATCCTATGCTACTTTTCAAAAATATTACAATAATGTTACTTATGTGTAATGGTGAAATGGAATTCTGAGGATTAGTATGTTTTTAAGAAATTATATACTTTTTGATAAATACGATCTACTCTTAACTAGCTGTGTATGTTGTATACACATTCTTAAATAATTTAATACACAAACAAACAGAAATACAGTACGTAAATTAAACAGCAAACAATTGGAAAGGGTGCTTGAAAACCGCTAGCAAGCGGACAAGGGAATTAAGTCAATTTTTTTCAAGTACTGATATGCAAAATGCATTTGACAGATTTCATTTACCATTGTAAGGTATTTGGCCACCAGGACCCCTTCATAATTCATTTTTTTTTTCTTTTTATAATTGGTGTTTAATAAATTTTGTTAATGAAAATTTGCTTGTTTATTTCCTGTGGTTGGGATTAACTATCAGCTGGCCCGTGTATATTACCATCAGATCTCCGAGCTACCAAACCATGTGCTTTGTGGCTACTGAATATGTACATTGTGTAAGGTTTCCCCAGTGCATCGTGGTCGCCCGGTGAAGCAAGTGTAAGCCCGGCCTATTATTACAGTGTTTATGTCCCAGTTTGTCAGTGTCTGTG
>PNEQ01117198.1:0-12717 GCA_003012365.1 Medauroidea extradentata | reverse complement strand
AAAGTGAAATGTAAGCGAAATGGGAAATTTCAAAGTGGGATAGAAAAAACTAATGAAATGTAAGAAAAATTAAATAAATATGTTGGTGCTCAAGGAGGGTAGGGGCATGCAGATTGCAAATAGAAATAGTTGAATATGAAGAAAGTGTGAAGCTACATGCGGAGCTATGTGCAGAGTGTGCGGTATATATGTTACTGGTAAGTAGTTATAGCAGCAGCTGGAACCAAAATGATTAGTTACTCCTCAGTCTTTCAAGAGAACATATTGGCTGAACATAACGTGCTGTTGGTTGAAAATGGATCTCGCAGCAGTTACTCATTCATGTTATTACTGTAAGAAGACTTTCGCTAAAAATTACAATGCTCGACAGCATGAAACTGGGTGTTATCGGAATGCAGAGCGTGTTATGTTTACATGTGAAAAGTGTAAATCTCTGTTTGGACGGCGTAGTAACTTGAAAAGACATCTAAATATATGTAAAGGCCTTCCTACATTGACTGCAAAGCGTCATCTGCTGCAAGTACCGAAGAAGTGCGAAGGATTATCGATAAATGCTGATGGTAGCTCTATGGTAAGGTATCCTTGCAACTACTGCAGCAAGACATTTGCATATGATCATGATGCAAGAAGACACGAGAAGAATAAACGTGAAAGGAGTACCATCCGTAAGGTTTCCTATTGTGATAAGTGCCACCGACAGTATACTCGCATGGATAATTTAAAGAAGCACTGGAAACGTTGTAAAAATTATTCTGTATCAGTTGCAGTGGAACAACAGATTCAGCCTTCATCTTCTGAATTCGATATGAAGAAGTGTTCTCAAGCTGAATGCAAGAGTACCTCGTCTGTAACACCTATGGTCTCGTCACCTGGTCATACATCGCAACCACGGTTTGTAGTTGATGAGGTGAAGCCTAACATTAATGGCTTTTTTCTGAAGCAATCTGCTTTCAAGGGCAACCTAAAAGAACATGTTGCGCCAAATTTAACAAGTCCTTCAAAAAATGTATGTTCCTTCCTAGCAAGTATGAAAGAAAATATTATACATCAACTTACCGACGAAGTTGAAAAACATGGTCCTTTAAAATATAATATGTGGTTGGATTGTAGCTACACAAAACCAGAACCGTATGATGAAGGATACAACAGAAAAACATTCAAGACGTCGAATGTTCCTGTTTATAATGTACATGAAATTGAAATTGCTGTTGAGAAAAAGATACAGAAGATATGTAAAGAAGAAGATGAAATGGTTTTGAAAGGTTCGGGTTGGACCCTGGATTCGGTGAATAACCTGGAACTGAGAACAAGTGTATTGGGGCCGCTAAATAAATAAATACCTTGTCTCTAAGTATCAGTATATAACTATAATTTTAACTGCAACTTAATTCGTGAACCTAAATGTTATTTATAAAACTATGTGAACAAATTACGAATGCATCCTACTTTAAAGACAGTTACCTAGCGAGTTAAGATGAGAACTTGGAAACTATAATATTAAATGTTTTATCGATACGTACAAATTTGTACTGAGTGTGTAGCTAATGTGATGATTTTCTGTTTTTATAATGTTTGTTAATGGAAATAAAATACCGTATAAAGATATTTATTCTGGAATTTATTTTAGTAAATATATCCTTTCAAGCAGTGGCGGTGCGTAAGGCCGTGCTCTCGTGCTGTAGCACTGAGTAAACTTTTACAAAGTTATTGTAAACTTAACTTTATTAAATTTCAGGTAATGTGACACAATTTGTACTTCTAACCTTTCTTTATAAGATATCGACTGCTTTGCGCTAAGTTTTATAGGCGGACGGAATTTTCTCAAGTTATTTCGCTCGTGTAAGCCGCCCTTTACTATGGTGTAAACCTGGCTCGGAGCTCCCACGGACTAGCGCACGGCTGTCACTCCTCTTTCCTACCCCCTGTCATAGCCAGAGGTGTAGAGAGACGCGGGAACCTCGCCTTTATCAACACCTGCTCCGTGCAATGAGCAGAGTAGCCCTGCTATCTACTGCGCAAGCGCGCGACAGTTACGTCAGCACGTTGACAATGATGGCCGCTCGCATCGCACACGTGTTTGTACATTGCAGACTTGTAAACAAAGTATTTTTTGGTGTCGCATGGATGTGTAGCTGACTTAGAATAACTTTTATGAATAGTACATAACTATGTATTATTATTGTAAGTTGTGGGCGTCAGTGACGTGATACTGTGCATAAATAACGAACTGCCGCATAATCTATGTTATTAGTCTTTTTGGCGCAATGGCTACATTACCTACGCTTTATGATGGGATAATTTGGTAAGTCGAATTTTACAATATTGATTCATTTTTGTGAAAATTCTGTGTTGCTTGACGGTAAGTGGAAAATTATTTTAAGGTTTGTGTCCGTGGTTTATTAGTGGCAAGTTTGTTTTCCGAATGTGACGTAGTATGAACTGCACATATTTATTTACGTGTTTCGTAATTGTTATCATAAATATTGCAGGCCTAAGGCCCAGTTGATAATAAAACGAGCTGCGCAGTGTGTGTGTTGATTTTCGAGTGGACAAGCACATGAAACGACTAGTTTTCATAATTGAAGGAGTTATTTACTTATAGTTTTCGGAATAGTTATTTAATCGTATCAAAATAATATGCCGATGCGGGGCTGAAGATATGCGTAGACCTACTTCGCGTGTGTTATAAAGTTGCGTCTGCATTTAGACAAGCCGAACTCTAATGTAGTCTAAGGACGTCTCACATGCGATATTGTTGGCATTTTATCTACGAGTCGGGTTCACATTGATCGTGAGGAAACACAGTAGGAACGCAGTAAGAACAAATGTACAGAAACTGAAATTGTAGGATACTAATTTGCTGTTAGTGGTATTCAAGTGGTATTCATTGCTTATGTATTTAACGAGTACCTATACATTGTAGATAACATCTTTAAGTTGAAATTTTTACAACACTCTTTATTGGCTACATTACTGCTTACCATGAAACGCAGTGTAATTTCTCAATACATGTAAAGCAAAATTTCTATACCTGTGAATTAAAAATATAGTTATTAGCAGGGAAAGAAAGGTCAGCGATTTAGCGAGGGAGGGGGTGAAGGACATTATATTCAGAGCACTGAGCTCAAAACATTGACCGGCCGCCACTGCTTTCAAGTGTAAAAACAAGAAGAAAAAAATAATAAATGTATTATCAGTGTAAAACATGTTCAGCTGTGTTAGACCAGCAAAGTTTAAAGTAAATTTTATATGCTTGCAAGTGACTTAGCTGAAAGTTCACGAAATAACTAAAACTAGTCTGGGTAGGAGGAGGGCTGAGGTAAATAGGTGAAGAACGTTGATTTATACTGCTGGTGCTATAGTGAAAGACTTATGCTTGATATGGTTTTACTGGGTAAATTCGATGTGGTGTAAATGTTACTGATGGGCTGTTGTGTGTTGTGGTTTGTGCATTTGAATGGTGTGTGAAAACGAAAGAGATCTTAGAAGTTGATTAACTCTGTCACTGGTAGTGGCTGGAACATGATTAATGATATAGTGATAGGATAAATCGAGGATGTATTGAAACAGTAGATGAATGCAGATAGAACAAAAAAAAAACTCAACATCCAAAGTTTTGGAAGATGGAGTCTGTTAGCTACACTGAATCATTCAAAGTGCTGATACTGAAAGTCACCTACAGAGTTGTGTCATTCTACAACACTAATATGATGTCACATCTCAGGAATGTGACGACTAATGTGATGGGGGAGTATGGGGAAGTACAATATGGCGCCATACTGCAACACATGTATGTGCTGACTAGGCCAGGAGGGGAAGGTGGTACAGGATGACATCATGGTATTGTGAGGGGGAGTGTTACGGGATGTGCGCGTGATTTGCATGCGTGTAGTGACTTGGGAAGAAAGTTGAAGGTCAAAACACGTTGGTGATGATGAGGAGAGGGGGAGGTGTCTGTCAGTGACTTGAGTGTAAAGTAGGCATATTGTGGGTTTGTTTTAAGTTTAATTAAAAAAAATATTTTCTGTATAAGGTATGAGTGGTGGATGGTAGGAATGCGAAATCGAAAAGTATTCGGACGATTTCGGAAAAAAAACTCTTATACTTTATTGGTTTTATTGGAAATCGTTCGGAAATAGCTAGGGAGTTTTAGGGGGAGCTCTCCTAGGTGTGATGTAGTTAATTAATTAAATTAATTTTGTTAAAGATATATTTTATGTTATTCATCATGGGTAGGGGTTGGTAGGAATGCGAAATCAAAAAAATTTCGGAAGACTCAGGGAAAACTCCTGTACTTTATTTGATTGAATTTATTTAAACTGGTTCGGGAATAGCTAAGATAGGAGTCTGGGTTAGGTTATTAGCATGAGAGAGAGTGGGGGAGCTCATACAGGTGAGGTATAGATATTTACTTTACTTATTTTTACTAGAATTATATTTTTACAATATGAGGTATAAGTGGGGGTTGGTAGGAATGCGAATTAGAAAAAATTTCGGAAAACTCTGAGAAAACCTCTATAGTTTATTTGATTGAATTAATTGACAGCAGGTATCGCGGACAAGATGGATGCTGGAAACATAATTGCCGATGAGAGATATTGCTCATTCAGGCTTCTTATTGCTCCTTTTCAGCCTCCTCCAGCCTGATTGAGCAATACGGTGTTTTTGAAAATTTTTTTAGTTTTCCAGGAAAATGTTGAGGGAAATTCGGGAAATTTTGAGGGAAAACGGGAAGTTTTATTAATTTTGAGGTAAAAAATGGAAATTTTGAGGTGCAAGGGGAAAATGACGTCATCCAAGATGGTGGCGGTTACGTCATCAGTGGCTCCTACGCTCCTATCCCCCATCCCCTTGTGCCAAACTCCCCCAAAATATACTACTGTGAAAGATCAGACCCTGACGATGCCGAGATGTTAAACCGTAAGAACATAAGTACATATCTACTGTCTGGCCTACCAACATGCAATTGTCTATTCTTGTATAAAACAACCAAACATATCATAATGCGCTCGCTGAAAACACACGCAGGCTTATACTCACACCAATAAAACTCTCTACTCAAAATCATTATGCTCCGCACATACAAAATAACACACACTCACACCACACTCCCCAACACATCTATACTCAACATATCCACAAATACACTATGTACACCATGCACACGAACACCCTACACAAAAAGACATCCACACACTATACTCCCAACCACACCCCTCCCCCATACTTAATCCAAATAACCACACACCCTACACACCACACACACCACCCCAATCACACACACTTCACATAACCACACGTCCTACACACCACATACACATACCACACACACAAATCATATACACTCACTCCACATACACACACCCACACCCCTCAACAACACCCCCACATCACACCACCCAAAAACACAAATTACACACCAATATACCCCCGCACACCACATACACCAACCACGCAAACACTCACAAAACTGCGATGCTCCACACACATTGGTACACACCTTGCACACAACAACCCCTCCCCAACACCACAAACCCCCTTCACGCACAAACCATACATCCATATACCCACACCCACAGGCAATACAATCTACCGCGCAAACATTCGCACAACTGTATTTGTCCACACACATCGGTACACACCCCGCAATGCAACCACCTCCTCCCTCAACACCACAACACCCTCCACACATATCATATATCCATATACTCATCCACATGCAATACACTCCACCACACAAACACACATTCATCTCAGCACTCATTTACTTACGTTGTGAATGTCACCTCGCACTCACCACATATTCCCATACTCTTCAAACATGTCCCCATACATGTTCCCACACCCTCTGCCCGTGTCTCCACACTCTTGTGAGCCTGTGGTATAATGTGAGTATGGAGCAGCGCCGGAATGAATGGGCCGGGGGCAACGGGAGATCCCAGAGAAAACCCGCCGACCAGCGGCGTCGTCCCACACGATTCCAACATGAGAAATTCCGGGTACTGACCCCGCCGGGAATCGAACCCGGATCGCCTTGGTGGGAGGCGTAAGGTCTGCCCCTCGGCCACCGTGGCCCTTGCGGCGCAAGAGATCACGTGCAACGAATATTAATTATAGATGAATATTTACACATAAATTTTGGCAAATACCATTATCTAGGATTATCATTGATTATTTCATCCTAATTGGCTTCGATAAAAACGTAGAAATCAATTGATGTTTTCAGCGTTTATTTATCTATTACGCACTCTTAAGCAACACACTACTTTCCGAAAGTAAAAAAAAATTATAAGCTGTCCAGATATTTTCGTATAAACATTATACTAAAGAAGCAACTCAATCTCAAGAACCAAGATACACTCCGCAGGAACACACACAATATGCAAATGTTAAAAAATTTGTGAAAATGCTATACAGGAAGTTTCTAAGTTCGACCATCAAACTTCGGCAGCTAATACCTAATGAAAAATGAAGCAAAAATATATAGGACACCTAGTACCTAAACCGATTAGTACGGGAGCAATGAGCCATTTAAATTGAAATTAGATACAGATTTTTTCTCGAAACATCGGAAACCATATGCGATGAAAGGACAAAACCCAGAACAGTGTTTTATGTTTCTCTGAGTAAATGTCAGAACATATCACATGGAACATTAGGACAAAGACCCTCCACTTGACGGTAGCGTGTATTGTCTGTAGAGTCCTACGTGGTAAGCGGTTATGACAGGCAATAAATTCGTCTTCCCTGTTGTGTCACCACAATTCGCGCCACCATGTAGGGATATTAGAGAAGTACTGTGGACAGCTCATAACGAGGATGTTTTGAGAGACGTGTAATGGTGTCATGAGGTGGACATGATGTAGCATGTAATGAATGCACATTTCAAACGTTTTGTTGTTATGTTCACCCACTTTATGACATTTATCCATATAAATATTTAATAACACTCTCTGGAACCTTGTCCTGATGACATACACAACCATTATTTCATGGGTGTTGTACTAGTTGCCTACCTGCCGGGTTTTAAACACACAACAGGTTTATTTAGGACATTCAACATTGTTTAACTACACTTAAACACTAAGGTGCTCTTGATAACCCCTCTTAAAAACAATGTTCGTCGTCATGTTTATACGAGGTTTTATTTGTTCGTCACATACGTAGTAAAATCCTGACACAATTCCTCGTGTATATAAAATCAAGTAAATCATACCTCAGGATAACACGTCTCCACTACGGTTAAATCAAACATTACAAGATCAAATACTCTTGTCGTAATTGTTTGTCAAATGTTGGTAGATTTCGTGTCACTTCAACGTGACAGACGAATGCCATAATGCACTGTACCGCCGCACATAGCATACGGTCTTGACTATCGTTGTGAACGAAAATGGTGTCTCGTACATACTTGAAACAAGAGGACCTTTTTTTTAAAGAATGTCATGCTCGCCAAGTATTCGTCCTCAAATACTTCCATATCTAGACAGTGCAAAAGTTTGACGAAATAGAAGGGTGGTCATCCCTGAGATTTGCACAGTGGCGGAATGCTAGAACGAGAATTCGCTGTGGGATTACAGATATCGATAACATAAAACACTGTTCTGGGTTTTGACCATTAATTACATTTGGTTTCCGATTTTTCGAGGAAAAATGACTGTATCTAATTTCAATTTTGAAGGGCTTATATCTCCTGTACTATTCGGTTTAGACACTATGTGTCCTGTATATTTTTAGCTTCATTTTTCGTTAGGTATTAGCTGCCGAAGTTAAATGGTCGAATTTAGAAACAACCTGTATATTAAGAGGATACCTCGATTGGCGCATGGACGGCGTTGCAGCGTGTCAAGCGTATTTTTTTACGCGAAAACTCCTAACCAATTCATATTATGTTTAACTACGAAAAGAATACACCTCTTTAAACTACGCTTCTATATTTTAAAAAATTCAGCACGTTTGTTAGAAACATGATTTTGGGGCCTCTCAAAATGGCTAAAAACGGGGTTTTTTAGACTGCTGTAACTTCGAAAATATTACCTGAATTCGTAAATTCCAAAGGCATGCGATGGTCTTTACTTCATACTATTCAAAAATAAAATGTGGTGGTCACTGCTTAAAGTCCCGTAGGAATGTAGCGGCCCGAACTTGTAGTTCGCGCGCCACAGGTTGCCTAACTTTGTTGACTTTAACGGTGGCCCGCGCGCCACCAGTTGCCAACCTGTGATTTATGCAATTATGCGTGTATCAGAAGGTGGTACGCCTACGTTTTTTAGTTCAGCTGTCTTGGGTGTGCGTAACCGCTGGTGGCGAGTCCAGCAAGTGCTGCCGTCTTCGCAATGCGAGCTTGCTGGGTGAACTACCAGTACACAGGAGTCGTTCTGCGGTGTTTTGACGGGAACGGGTGAGGCGGTGTAAGCCTGCAAGTTTTTCTCCGCTTCTGGGGTAAAGTAACGGAGTATGCATTCCGGTGTGGCATGGTTTAGACTGTATTGCTGCGTAAACGGTTTTTGATACAGAGGTTGTGAAAGTGTGCCTCGACTATGGTAATTGCAACGCAGTTAACAAGCGAGTTGGTGCACGTTGCTTTTATAACTTTCATGTGCCGGGACGCGGAGTTTACTGTTTACCGTCTGCTAGTTTCGCCGGGTTTTAGACCCGTTTCCAGTGCACGGGAAAGTGTAGTAGATGTTTATTCCGACAGTGCTTGAAGAAGTTTATTTTCCAATGGAGAAGGACAATTCTGTTTCCATGCTGGAAAATTGAGTCGTCTAACGTCGCGTCACGGGGTGGAACGTCTCTAACTTCTAGTCATCAGATATTTGCGACCAGGTTGCTCATGGTTTATTTTAGCCTATATAGTGGCGAAACAAGATATGTACAATTCCTGGCTTTATTTATCTGGTTCATGGTTTTGACGAAACGTTCAATGCGCAGCTGATCTAAGGTTCTGGCGGTACTGACACCGGCTGTAATTAATTTTTATCGGCACTGCATGAAAATTCAAGTGATGTACAAAGCCATTGGTATGGCCCGGTAGTTTCGCGAAAAAAATTTTGCCCCACTTTGTTTTAGTGTCTTATGTGCACACCTGCAACTCAACTTCTTGATTGTTTGCAGAGTGTCCTTGTGCAGAGTTATTATTCATTTGACTGTACCAATCAGTACAAGGATAACTGTGACGCAACACATCTGTGATTTGCGGGTTTAACCTCCAGACGTTGTATGTCACGGCATCCAATCACTGACCACAAAGCAGAGATGCAGGTGCGCACGTAAGGCACTGAAACAAAGTGGGGCAAAATTCTTTTCGCAAAAACTACCGGGCCCTAGCCATTGGTAATATCTCTGTATTCTCCTATTGTATCTTTAAAGTTATCGTATAGGCCTGGACTTGGCAAGTATTTTACGTATTTTGTCATAACATGATGTTCCGCTTGTACGGCGATATGATTTTGGTCAAGCAATGAACAAATTCGTCGTGGACGTAAATATTTTTCTGCTACTGATATGTATCATTATTAATTGAGGGCTAGTCGCTATTTAGTAATTGTAAATGCGCTTGGTTCAAGAGTTAATGTATCGTTATTCGTCGAGGGCTTGTCACTATTTCTTAATTGTAAATGCCCTTCGTTCAACAGTTAATGTATCGTTATTCATTGCGGGCGAGCGACGGCTTCGTAAAGGTATATGAACCATTACTCATTGAGGGTCAGCCACTATTTCATAAACATAAATGTTTTTTATTACAATGTGAATGTACGAGTATTTGTTAAGGGCGAGCGACAGTTTTATAATTGTAAAAGCCATTTTTTAAATTGTTAATGTAGGCTACTATTGTTAATTGAGGGCGAGCATGATAAACTTATTAAAAATTTTAATTTACAGCTAGTCATACTTGGTGCTTTAGAATCTTTCAATGGAAATCTTGAATATTTATCAGTATATTTGAGAAATTGGACGCTACAGACTGCCTATAAGCGCAAATATATGTGTATTTTATATAGCGCTACAATATCTGACATAGTAAGCTGTGATTTGTAAGATCTCACTGGTTTTTTATGCATGATGGTAATTTAATACAATATAGTTAGATATGTACAGCAGAGAGTGGTTCTGTTTTATGTATTAAGTGTCCCTATTCCTACTGGTTAACAATTTTGACATTGGAAGCCAATATAATTGGTTTTGTTTTGCTCAATTTCTTGAATAACACCTTACTGCAAATTGCCCCTATATCTGTTTCATGAGTTATGGCTTGCTCGTGCTGGTTTATAGCAAAGATAAGCTACAGGAAAAAGACTACAAGGAAAACCTTGCGCTCCAGTTCGGCGCGCTGTGAATAGAGGCGATATGTTTCTCGTCAAGCATGAGACACTGGCTTTATCGCTACGCTGTTCCCTCGCGTCAAAGGTGTAAATTTGACACCGGCGAAGACTCCTCTTATGACGGACTATACTTCAAAAGTAAGCTAATTAACTGATGAAGCAGCGTGTAAATTTGTCAAACCGCAGGTTTATATGCCATTACTGGGAAATATCCTTCCAAAAAATGTTTTACCCGCTGGCTTTGTGACATACTGCTTCCGTTACGGTTATCCACAAAAGAAAATATATGTATGCATCGCCTTAATTAATGTTGCTGTGCTCTACACACTATAATTGTTATGCATGCATGCGAAAACAAAGAAAAAAATCGGAAAATAATAAAATTTATTTGTAGATCACTAAAAGTTAATTATAATCAGAAGTATATTACTTAACTATTTAATAGCAGTGTTGCTACAGTCAAATTCAGAACAATGTAAAAATACTATATGTAGTTCAAGATATTAAAGAACAATTACGCATAACAGATTGGTATTTTAACCATCCGAAATCTGGCAAAAATTTATGATCATTTCTTATATATTTACTATAGCTAGAAAATAAAAGTGCATATGTAACTGTATGACAATGATGTATTCTGTACTGTGAAATAAACTGACACAAAAACTCACAATGAGAAAGCACGAGATAACTACGAAACTATGTAGATAGTGAGAGTATTCGCTGGCAAGCTTGTAATTACATTTTGGTACAAGTGTACCTGATCGCACACCCATAAATCCTGTTGATATTGCGGACTAGTCGTCTTCCACAACCATGTGTAATCGAAGCTTCATCAATGTAAAAAATAAACGATATCTTGCTGTACCAACTTCTAGTGTCACATTAATTTGTAATAACTTTTTTGGTAGCATTAATTTCAGACATACGTAGTATAAATAGTGGATGTGTATTTATTAGAATATAATATTATCTAAAGGAAAGCATAAAACTATCAAAACAAGGCTAGTAATTGCATTAAGAAATTTTGGCTAAACGAACCGTCTATACTAGGCCTACACATCTTGAAAGAAATCTGGCTGCGTGTTTTAATATTTGAAGATTAAAATGTTGATGTGTGCATTAAATTCAGCTTACATATGAAAACATGGCTTCAGAGCAGATTACCTTTACCTTATGTAGTTTATAACCTACGATAGGTTGAAATTGAATCGCCCAGTGGAGAAAGGAACTAAGTCCATTTTATGGCATTTTCATGTTTACACCTAGTCATATTAAACTCACCAATGCGCATACTACTGTGTTCAAACGAACGATGTCAGAATGCTGGGTGTGGGATAAATAGAAGGTAACATCGTCGCGCACTGTGGAGAAAAGAACTATGTCCCGGACTTGGTTCATTTCTCCGCTAATCTATGGACATAATTCCTCTATCCGCAGTTTGGTGGCAGGTAGAAACAAATAAGAAAGTTGTATATTTTCTTAGCCCGTAGGTGGCAGCAGGTGCCTTGTGAAGCAGAAAACAATGAAAATTAATTTCAGCAGTTTCCATATCTGTGCACTACTTGAAGCGATTCTGAATTCGTGGTGTTGCGCATAAACAAAGGTGTTGTTATTGGATAGTTACGACGACCAACGTAGCAAAAATCCAAGTAGACCTACATCTAAAACTCCTGTACCCTAACATCACAGGTGGTGCTGGAAACGTTGTTACAATATCACAATGTGCTAAGTTCGTCACAGACTATATAAACATGTTGCCTACATGTGCCAGAAATGTTACAATTGCAACGATGCCGAGGCAACCTAGCAGTATGCTGTCTGCACGTACCAGAAATGTTACAATTGCAACGTTGCCAAGGCAACCTAACAGCATGTTTGTTGCCTGCACGTGCCGGAAATGTTTCAGTAGTAACTTTGCCGAAGCAACCCAGCAGCACGTTGCCTGCACGTGCCAGAAATGATTCATCAGCAATGTTGCCGAGGAAGCCTAGCAGCACGTTGCCTGCACGAGCCTGAACTGTTTTAGCAGCAACATTGGCGAGGCAACCTAGCAGCACGTTGCCTGCACGTGCCAGAAATGATTCAGCAGTAATGTTGCCGAGGAAACCTAGCAGCACGTTGCCTGCACGAGCCTGAACTGTTTTAGCAGCAACATTGGCGAGGCAACCAAGCAGCACGTTGCCTGCATGTGCCTGAAATGATTCAGCAGCAATGTTGACGAAGAAACCTAGCAGCACGTTGCCTGCACGAGCCTGAACTGTTTTAGCAGCAACATTGGCGAGGCAACCTAGCAGCACGTTGCCTGCACGTGCCAGAAATGATTCATCAGCAATGTTGCCGAGGAAACCTAGCAGCACGTTGCCTGCACGAGCCTGAACTGTTTTAGCAG